>CM034474.1:22341575-22586372 GCA_019925255.1 Litchi chinensis
TAGGGGTACCCATCTCAATTTAAAAGTCTTTTCTCGCAGAAATAAAGAAAACATTTTCTTTTAAGGTAAGTTGTAAAATTGAGTAATAAAAATTTTGGCAGCATAACGGTTGCTTTTTAAACATGCCACCCTACAAATTTTAAAGAAAACACTTCTATGACATGCATCTTTCTCAACTTCTGTGCCTCAGACCCTCATTTTCACAATCAAACGCAAATATGCTTTCATTTCAAAATAAACTTTGAAAATAAAATCATTTACATAAATTCATCATTTACACTCAAACTTAATTTAGAAATGAATATACTCAAAAGATTTATAAACATTTCAAAAGAAACAATTATAACATATACATCAAAATGTGAAATGTGATGCATGCTCATGATTTTCAAAAGAATTACACAAGTGCAATAGTCTCATGTTCGTGGCCCATCTACACGTCTGATGAAGCTATGTCTGAATGCTAGCTCGTTCCTATACCTGAGGAGGATTTTTCAGAAAACATAAAAACAGAGTATTGAGTGTATAACTCAGTGAGTGGGTAGACTTCTCTAACATTAACTTACTTTTTAAAATATAATAATATCCTCCCAAAATAGTTTTAGAAAATTTACGATTTTTCACAAACTTTATAAAACTATTAAAACTAGTATAATTAAATATAACTTTTCTTGAAATTTAGTAATAACTTTAATAAAGTGTAAAATACATTGCTTTCTAAAATTCTTTTATTTCTAAACTTCGTACCTAATGACGCACTCTTTTTTTTTTTGAAAACTAGCTAAGACAACCCACGAAAACTTGCGCTATCATGATGGAATTTCTTATCGCCACTAAACCTCGAGAATGCTACCATGTGTGGTTGCAGATGTGAGAAACTCTAGGATCATGATTCTCTCCCAACATCAGACAAATCTATACTACCCTACACATGCAGAGAGCGACTCACTGACTCAACCCTCCAGTTAGTGACTCTACTAACCATCTTGACGTACATGCTGGGGTATTTCAACCGAATATGCTGAGGATTAGGGTAAACATTGCCTTTATAAATTCTTTTACTTTACTAAAGAATTTTTAGCCATACTAGATAGAAAAATAGTACTTTTTGCATGTATTTTGCTCACTTTATTATTTCACTCTATTTCTAAAACACATACATATATTTGTAAGATAAATGTAAAAACTCACTTGCAGCATAAAGAAATTACTAATATGTTAAAAGTTTATTTAGTGCAACTAACTAATTCGGATACTAAAATTTATACTTGCATATATAAATCTTTAAACAATAAAATATATAGAACTTTGAAAACAACCACACTCATAACTTTTTCTCAACTAGTTCACCACTCCTTCAATTTGCCTCCTTTGCCTCTTTAACTAGCTCTTCAACTACATTATATATTCTAGATTAAAATTCATCACCCATTTAAATAAAATTAGCAATCCTTCACTTATTTTCCACTTAAAACACTATTTCCCTCTTAAACCACAAAATTGATGTAAACTAATACATTTATGATTCCATTTTTTCTTGATTCCAACTCAATCCATTACATGTATATACACATTACAACTCATCAAAATAATTAAACAATCATTTGTATATCAATGACTCCCTCGACTGAAATCACACAATTTTCCATCCATCAATTTTCTTTTCACTTTCTTGATTTAAATCACATTAAATCTTTGCAAAACTTCATTCAAACACATCAAAACATTAAAATCAACTCAAACCCATTTCAAAGCTAGTTTGGCCATATATCACCCATAATACCTCCAATTTGTTTTCTTCAATTTCATGCTTAAAAAAAAAAAATAAATAAAAAAAAAAAAAAAAAAAAACCCCATCAAAATCAACCAACTAATCATCTAATATCATAATAACAACCCAATTGAAATATTCAACAAAAATCACACAAACCCTAACATTAACCTTACTAATATGCTTGACAAATCTACTCCCTTGAATCTCCTTTCAATTTCAAGTTCAAATACAAGATAATTAACCTCTAATCACACCAAAAATTCCATAAATACATCAAGCCACCGCATATCCATGAAAACCCATCAAAATATCATCATAACTCAACTTTCTTACCTATTTTTCTCCACCTTTTTGCTCAATCTTCACTCTAACACCTTGGTTGATTAATTTTGGCTTGAAAGAAAGGATCAAAACCCTTGATTTTCTCTTCTTCTTGCTGGTTGAAACAAGGGGCTGCTGGACTGTTTTTGGTCTCCTTTTTACTGTCCAAATGGGTGTTAAAAATGCCCATCCATTCACTTTTTACATTGCTAATTTATTTTGACTAAAATGCCCCTCCTTATTTCATCAAATGGCCATCCAATCCTCTTGTTTAACTTTACTTAAATACCCTTGATCATATCTCATATCCATTTATTTATCTAAGGGCAATTGAGTCAATTGGTCAATAAATTATTCAAAATTTTCTAACGTATGACAACTCATTTCTATTATTTTCATAATTAATTTAATTTTGTCACTCTCCCAATGGTTAATTCAAGTTCACATGGATTGTGTTTCTTGCTCAAGTTCTTTCCATGTAATGCTTACACCAAAATTCATGTATTAATTAAAATTGAATTGACCATTATGCCCTTAATGTAATTATGCCATTCACACTTAATAAATTCCAAAAATATTCTATGTTCATCCTATCATCAAATTGACAATATAATACTCGAATTGGGTATAAAACCTGTAAGCACCTATCTTCGATTTTAGACTTTATAGTGTGCAGGCTAAAAAATAAGATGAGAAGACCAAACTTCATCAATAGTATACTAGTGGGTGATATTAGAGTGCTAGTGAAGTTTAGAGACTAATTAACCTTAATAGTAATATAAATTTAAAGAAGGGCAAAATGGTCTTTGTATGAATAAGGGATATATCTATGTATATATAAATATATGGAAAATAGCCTATTCTCAATATAAGAGTTATATATATATACAAAAGTGATGGTCACATAACACTTAGTCAAAATTAAGACTATAAGTGAGATAATTACCAAAGAGGGGCATTATGGTCATTTTCATCAAGTGACTCCCTATATATATGAGTGAGTTAGTGTGTAGTCATCCTTACTTAGCAAAAATTAGAAAAAAACAAAAGAAGAGTGAGGAAGTGGGACGGCAAGAAGAAGATTAGGAGGAGAAGTGAGATCCAACCTTCCTAAAGCCCTTTTGAAGCTTCCCAACCAAATCCCAAGTAGATCTAAGCAAGAACATCAAAATCTAATCAAACTTAAGGTTAGTTTTCATGATTTTCTTTAATCTGATATTGGTTGGAAAGATAGAATGTGAGGATGGTTTTATTTGTTTACTTGATGTATTGTTGATGGGATTTTGAGGTAAATCATCATAGACATGGGTAGTTAAAAGTGAAGTGTGAATTGCAAGAAATCATGAAAGAATTAGAGTTAGGGGTATATAGTAGAAACCCCAACTTGTGATTTAAACTAGTAAAGAATTAAATAGGTTGCCTATAACTTGTTTGATAAAATGTTTGAAAGAAATATAACTTGAAAAATTGAAAAGAACAATATGTGGTGCATGTGTGTGTGTCACAGCCTAAGGGAGGATATGTGAATGCTACTGTGCTTTAACCTCCTTGAGCTCTAAATGATGCATAACTAAAGTTAGAAAAACATATAGGAGAGTTAGAATTGAAAAGGGAAACTAGATTTGATTGGTTGTGCATTCGACTTGATGAAAGGCAATAGCTTATGTATGAGTTTTATTGATGTTTATGGCATATTTCGGTTCCTAAAAACCTGCATGAATGAGTAGGAATCAAGGTAATTAAGATGAACATGCATGGGTTCATGAATGACATATCATCTAGTAAAAGGTGGAATAGTATTAGAATAAAAGAATAGGCAAGTAAAGAGGTTATAGAGACCTGCACTATTTGAACTTAATTGCAGTTATTTTAGACCTCAAAACATGCATAAATGTCATAGAAAACCATAGAAATTTGAAGGGAAAGGTTTGGATAAAAATTGAGGAAGTTATGGCCTAAATAGTGTACCTATGTAGTCATAAAGATGAGTTGTGAGTGAAAATGCATTCTTTGATGCATGAAATGAATGTATTCGATTATAATTGAGTAAAAAAAACCTTAGATATGAAAGAAATGACATCATTGCATATGTGATGCAAAAATGTGCATAAAAAAGTGTCTAAAAATAGGTATTTTTCATAGGTTTCGCCCCTCGATACTTAGAATTTTTCGAAACCGTTTTACGGGGAACTTAAGTGAGAAATAAGAAGATGATGACCTAAGTGAAAAATAAGATGATGATTCAAGCAAAAACAGAAGCGAAACAGCCCATAGAATGGGCTATGAATAGTATTATGTTTTAGAGGGTCCAAAAAGTTGACTTTTCATTTTGGGTCTTTGAAAATTATATGGACTGCGTGGGGATGTTCCTAGAGGTATAAAAGTTAAACTTTTGCAAACAAATTGCAGTTAGATAGTCTTGGTTGAGTTAGAACTTAGAAAAGAAAAGTGTAGTAAAAAAGAACATTGTAAAGGGCTTTTAATATTAAAAGCAATGTGTGTGATTATGTAGCATATTGTGACTTATTTTAAGCAACAATAAGTCATGCAGGTGACGCATAGGCCAGCAGAGCATAGGAGGCTCGTTGAAGAGTATAGCTCGCTTGGTGAGGTAAGTGTTTTATCACCTGCATCTATTCCAATTTCTAACTTAAATTCTAAATTATGTAATCAAACGAATTTAAAAACGATTTTCAAATCCTAAATCTGAGTTTTGAGTATATGATCTCTTTATGAGATTCAAAAAGGGCAAGAATAAAAAACTAAGTTGATTCCAAAATATTTGAATCGAGAAAATTTTTAAGAGTTTGAAAAGTCAAAGGTTTGGTGCTTTTGCACTTAGTGAAACAATTTCAAAACCCATGTATATACCCTTAGTTTAATTAAGTTTTAGCGTTACGCGACGATACAAAAAATTCCATCCGTAGTTGCTCAATATTCAGAATATCTAGCGCTACATGTACGATACAGAAAATTTCGTACGTAGACGCTAAAATATAGAGAGATTCTAGCGCTGTGTTATGATACAGAAAATTCTATACGTAGTCGTTTAGATTTACAGTTTTGGCACTACATTGCGATGCAGTAAATTCCGCTCGTAGTCGCCTACAGTTATAGCACTATAAATACGATGCAAAAAATTCCGTTTTGTAGATGCTCAGATTTGAGATTGCTTCATACTACGTTGCGATGCAGTAAATTCCGTATCATAGTGGTCGAAATATCTCAGTAGCTTCACGTTGGCATCAGTCAAAAATCGCCACATGATGATTTGAGTATACTAGGGGTATACATGGAGTTTTCAGAAAGAAATGTCTTAAAAAGATTGAAAAAGGATTTTGATATTCAGGCGAAGTTATGAATTCTGTTGTAATTATATTTTGATATTATTTTCATATATGAAACTAACATATTTATTCTTGTGCAATTTATATATTGTATTAGGTGCCCGTACATGTGTTTTTACATCCAGAAAATCTCGTCGGATATTTTAGGTGGGTGTTGTATAGATGTATTGCTTAAACGCCAAACATATTTTTATTGTTGTAATTAACATGACTAGATGATTGTTTGTTTGACTCATGGACATTCAGAAATTTGTAAATTCATATTTTGCTATGTGCATATAGTTGAAACATTTACACATGATACATATCTATTACTTGATATATCTATGTATATATAATATATATTGTTGCGTATGCGTAGTATCCAAAGTGTTTATAAAGTGTATGTTGTGGAAATTATATACTTGTGAAAATGTATGTTATGAATTTGAATAAGAAAATGCATGTTTGTGGCCAAAAGAAGTTGGGTGGTGATTTGAAATAGTACGAAGTGTGTTTCTTTATAGGAAAAATTTCGGAAACCTTAAAAATACAGCCGTTATGCTATCGAAATTTTTGTAAAATCATTTTAAATCAAATTGCGAAAAATTTACACACCACCCAAATTATTTACAAAACGAAAGAATATATTTAAATTGAATTAAGGAATTGAGCAAGATTAAGGGGTTCGCTTTGCGGATTTTCTTTTATCCTACAAGTCGAGTTAAGAGAAGTCCATTGGAGTATCCGGCGGGACCCTCCAGATAAAAGATTAGAGAGAGTCTGGTTCGGGTCCTATCAAAACCGCTCAATCTCATGCTTTAAAAAAAAAAAAAAAAATTTCAAATCGGTGCTAAATCACTTATATCCATTATTCGCCAAAAAGGACGTTATCATAAATTACTTTCAGATCGCTCAAAACTTATTCAAATGAACCCATTTTCGATTCGTTTCAATTTTTAATAACTCTAATATCTATTTTAAAACTTTTGGTTTTTGGGATTCGTTTTCCGAAAAAATTACTATTCATATGGACATTATTCACCTAGAAAGTACTATTTATCGATTATTTTCCATGAAAATAAGACCTAAGGTTCTACATACTTTCCTAGTATTTTGACTTAAATCAATTTTAACTCTTGGAGTTTGTCTAGGAAAGCCCCTTCCAAATCAATACAACATGACATAACATCTAATTCTAATATGGCCTTTAACACTACAAAAATGTCAAGTTGGAATAAACTTACTTGACTTACCTTTGTAACCAGTCACTTCTTGTTTCTTACCTACTGTCATGACATGTTGAGAACATATTGCATCATGCAAACTAGAAGTTACAACTGTCTCTTTACCTAAGGACTTAACAAACATTGTTTTGGATTCTAACTTCTCACCACTAAAGCCTAGTCCAAAGTGATTTCTAGGAGGTTTTCCTACTGCCAAGATCTCATTCAGCCTTTCAATTCCAGAATTCATCATATTTATGCCTTTTGAGTCCTTTCAAGTTCACTTGAAAGTTCTTTTATACTGCACTTCTTCTCTTTAAGCAAAGACTTAAGTTCCTACAATTTCATCTTAAGAATATCTTTAAATTTAACAAGAATATCAAGAGATTGATTTTCATCACATACTTTCAACCATTGATCATACAACTTCTTATATGCCTTATGGAATGTTTCTTGATCTACTTCAAAGTCTGAACTGTCACTATTTGTTGTGAATCTTTATCAGATGTTGCAATATTGGAAACAAATGTTACAACATCTTTTAGACAGTCCTGCATAATGGATTCATTTTTCAAAGATGAAATTAAAACAATCTACCCTACCAAATCTTCATCACTGCCATTGTCAAACTTCTCATCACTCTAGGTAATATTAATAGCCTTAGATTTTTTTCTTCAAAGTGTTGGCACATTTAGATTGTATGTGACTAAATCCTTCACATTCCCTACATTGAATCCTTTTCTTTTTGTTAGCATCAATGGGTTTTAAAGGGTTACTTCCTTTGAATGGTTTTAAAGCTGCCTTGGAATTCTATCCAAACCTTTTCAGATACTTCTAAAAATTCTTAGTTAGCAAAGCCAACTCAAAATCCTCATTTGCATTTGTGAGATCATGTTCCCTCATCTCCTTTTGAGTTGATTGAAAAACAATTGACCTTTTTTGTTTCATCTGCTTCAAGTTCAGTTCAAAAGCTTGAAGTGATCCTATTAACTCATCTATTCTCATCACTTCCATATTGTTGCACTTTTCAATTGCAGTAACTTTTGCTTGGAACTTGTTTGGGAGTGATCTTAAGACTTTCTGCACCAATTTGTTCTCTAATATCCTTTTACCTAAAGCAAAGCGTTCATTAGATATGTCACTCAATTTAGCAAAGAAATTAGACAATACCTCATTTTTAGACATCCTTAGACTTTCAAATCTAGAGGTGAGCATTTGGAGTTTTGAATGTTTCACATCATCTATCCCTTCATGAGTATTTAGTAGAATATTCCATGCTTCCTTTGTTGTGACACATGTGGAAATCAATTTGCATCGATTTGCAACAACTCCATTGAATATTGCATACAAAGCCTTACTATTGTAATTGGCAAGTTTGTCCCCATTTGCAGTCCATGACAATTCAGGTCTAAATGTGACTCTTTATTTATAATTTTTCACAGCTAGGTGAGTCCATTCTATAAGAATTGCTCTTCAAGCCTTTTCATCAATTAAATTGATAATAGCTAGCTCTCATTCTTGTTTTTCGATATGGATAATTTGATCCATCAAGCAATGGTAGGCATGAAATTGAGGCACCTTTTGATACAGCTGCCATGCTACAAAGCAAACAAATTAAAAACCCTAAAATCTCACTAAATAATGTCTAGTGACTTGCTTTGACACCAATTAAAAAAGTCTGTTTGCTGTAGATTATCTAATTTTTGCAAATGTTGGGATTTATGTTATGACTTAGTATGGTATGTTGTAACTTTAATTAGATGTCATAACATGTAAACTATGTGTTGTAACAATTTAATACATATGCAGTGGTGCAGTACAGTAAAGCCAACACAATAATATTTTTAATATGGTTCGATGTTAACTTACATCCATAAAGTCTTGCCTAGAGAGATCAATTTATTAATGAACTTAACAAAGTATAACCTACTTGACCTATTCAATCCAAGACCTTTATTAGAATTGATACAAGATGAAGTATACATTCACCAAGTTATTTTAGCAAGCTCCTTTTGCCTTCAATTGTGGATATCTTGAACTCCCATCAACCTGTGTACTTGTCCACTTTCTTTAAGACCTAATGTCTTGTTATCCTAATAAGCACTCAATCTAAACTATCCAGCCTCACCCAGCCTAAGTCTAGCATACAAACTTAGAGAACAAATCTCTCTAAGTATTACAAGCAATCTCATAATTCTCTCAATGAATATGTATTACTTGAACACTCAAAACCCCACAATGCACACCTTCTTTGTACAAACTGTCTTCTTTTTATTCATGAATGCGCAACCATCATTTGGTAGAGGAAAACACGTAAAAATCAATTCTAAGACTAGTTAACAGAGCATAAAAAATATGCATTAATGAGCATCTGAAAAATAGAAAGAAACTTCCTTATTTTTTAGATAGTTGACCTGATAGACTAGAAAACAATATTTTTGATTGTCCAAACCTGGAAACTAGGAAATAAATAATGTTTTCTATATTTTCAAACCCTAGTTGACAAATAAGACTTTCCATAAACAATGAAAGATATTTTTCAAGTTTCTTGCACAAGCACCAGTCATCCAATAAAACATTTCCTTGTAAAAAGATGTCACAAATAACTCAAATCTAAAAGCAAATTAAATACTTTATTCTTGACGATCAAATCTGTCAATTAAATTCAATAATATCCAATAAATTAGTCAAGAACAAATAAGAACAAATTTTGGTCAATTCTGAAGAAATTCAGAATCTGCACTGAGACCTGCACTGTGAATTGTCAATAAAATTTGTTGTAATATCATAATTGATGTTACAACATTAACCTTCATGTTATAACTCAGACAATAAACAACACAGTACATAAACACTTTGCAATCCATGAATACATTTGCTATCCATGAGTTTTGCTACATATATAAAGTCAATCCTTAGTGTTATAAAATGCCAACACCCACTACACACATATGCACTAACAAACAATAATTTTTTTTTAATTTCTTAAATGTTTTATTATAATAATATTAACTACGTCTTGTAATGACCAAATTACCCTCCTCTTATTTGGTCAAACTAACGGTTCCTAATGTTAGACTAATGATAGAGACTAAAATGAAGGGTTTTTTTTTTTATATTATAATCTAGGGTCATGGAATGCATTTAAACATGCTTAAAAAATAGATATTATGTCAAAACTTAGGGATTAAATTGAAGTTTTTCCTAGCATGTAAACTTCCTTGACAACATTCATTAAATTGTTATTTTATTTTATTTTTCCTAAAAAGGTATTTGGATTTCTTTAATATTATAGGATATCATGAAAATCCTTCATGAAAAGTAAACTAATTAAGAACGAATGGCCCCCACCCCCCCTCCCCCCCCCCCCCCCCCCCCCCGCCCCTTTTTAATTAGGTGAACTGCCTCTTTAATTTTTCTTCTAAAATATTAATATTTTTCATCCAAAATCATAAAATAACCAAAATACTCTTACAAAAATTCTATAAAATTCCTATCATATCCTTTAAAATTACGTGATGATTGAAATGTCCTTCAAATTTATTGATTATTAACTAATAATATTATTAAATAAAAAATAATTGAAAATTTAAAAATAAAAATTAATAATTTCCTAAAAAAAGTATTTCCACTATTCATCATATTGATAGATGGTAGACATCATTTTAAAAAAATAAAAAAATATATTTTTTATTAAATTTTAAAAAATACTTTTTTAGGTGTGGAGATCAAATCTCCACTGTCCATTATTTTTAACAAACAATTGAGATCCAATCTGATATTGGATCTCCACTTCCAATTAATCATCAACATCAACTAGTTTCAAAAAAGGAAAAAATCAACATGTCCTTTCTTCCTCTTGAGAATAGTAGAGGTAGGTTTCTCTAGGTTTATGTCTTTTCTTGTGAAAGTAATCAGTAGAATTTTCTAAAATCAACAAATCGTCTTCATCTTCCTTCAACAAACCTTTATTTTCAAACAGGTTTTATGGGCCTTTTGCATAAAAAAATAAATAAATAGATAAAGATCAACATCCACCCATCAACATTAACCATGCTAGAAACCTCAGCAAAACCTCATCTTCAATCATCGTCCTCAATCCACCATCATCAACATCAACCCATTCATCAACCCACAATCAGTGACATCAACCTACCATTATCATCATGAAATCATCAATCCACCATCATCAACTCATTTTAAGGAAAAAATAAAATAAAATTCAACATCATTAAGAATTCACTCCAATCAAAAACCACTAACACTGAAATCACACTACGAAAAACCTAGACCCACCTTCAATTCAAAGCCAACAGAGACCCATCAAACCCAGACCCACCTTCAGCACTATTGTTTTGTTCATCGCCATTTCTCTATCTCCTGAGAATAGGTAGCAGAGGAGTGTTTGATGGTGGCTAAGTCCTCCATGAGACCCATCAAACCCAAACCTACCTTCAAGCTAAGCCGTCATTGATAATGGTGAAGAGCCAAATAGTGTTATGAGCATGTTGATGATAGCAAAGCCGTTGTCAAAATCCAAAGCTAAGAGTGGTCAACTTGTAGATGATTAGGGATTTAGGCAATCAACTAGTGGAGTAGGGGTGGGGTGATTAGGGATTTGAGGTGGTAACTGGTGGTAGTAGGGTTTTATACTTTTTGCTTCTTTTTGTTCTTATTTTGTTTTAAATTTTTTTAGTTTAATTAATAGTTTTTTTTTAATTTTGTTTTAATTTAATTAATAGAGTTATTAAAATAAATAAAATTACTCATCCAATTACCATTATACCTTTCCAATTTAATACCAACCGAGTCTTTTAACCAATAGAGGACGGTTCACCTAATAAAAAAATGGAGATCCGATCATGATTATTTCACTTTTCAGGAGAAATTTTCATAATACCCCTAATATTATTAAAAGTGTAACCTTGCTTGACAAGTTCTATCAACTTCTATTTTTTCTTTTTCTTTTTTTTGTTTCCATAAAAGAATAATTTAGCCTTTATTTTTCTCCAATCATTTAAATAATTTACTTTTTAACTTTTTTCCCAAAAGAACAATTTGATTTATATAATATTTTAAAAGTGAAAATTACTTGCATACTATCTCTTAATAGGAGTAATTGAACACTTCTTTTGATCCTAAAAAGTCAAATGTTTAAGTTCTACAATTATTCTAAAACATAAAATGTGAGTAATTTTCTTTTAATTTAATCCATTCTCCCCTACTGTAATAAAAAAAAATGAAAACTTACTTGACAAGTTTCATAAATTTTTATTTTATATATATATATATATATAATAAAAATTACTTTAATAACCTACCTTTGCTGCAACTTACAACTTACCTCATTCACTTTAATATTTTCTTTATTTGAAGGGATAATCATATTTTCCTCCTACAGTTTGATAGAACACTAAAATTTCTTAATATTTTTGAAAATAGCTAATATCAATCTTGTCGATTTATGAAATAGATCAAATATTTCATATAACTTATGAAAATATCTAAAAAAACTCAGTGCTAGCAAAGTTGACTTTGAAAATCAAAATTTGATTGTTAACGCGGAAGAGCAAAAACTAGAGGGAGGGACACTTTGATTTTATTATTATTTTTTTTTCAATCATTTCAGCAACAGTAATAATATAGAGGGTAAAATGGAATTTTTCTAAGCTATAAAGGTTAATTGGAAATTATATCAAACTATAAGGGAAACGTGGGATTATTCCTTATTTTAAAGAAAAAAGAGAAGACCACGGGTCATCTCGTCTCCATTGTTAGTGTCTAATCAACTGCCCTCTCTACAAGGATGTTAACAAATATCTCTTTCTTTTGATACAGGGTACTATAGATTCCTTGTTTTGTCCTCCATATCCATTTCACCCGCTTGCTTTCTGGTTAAGTAACTTCATGTTCTTGCTCGGTTTCTTAAAGGGTGTTTAACAAGTGGGTTTTTATTTAACATTGTGATTCTCAGTTGATGATAAAGATATATAGGAAATGATAACATCTGCCTGTGTGGAAAAATAATGTTACTATTAACTTTTTCTTTTGGTAGAAAAGGATAACAAATATCTCTTTCTTTTGATCCATGGTACTATAGATTCCTTGTTTGTCCTCCATAGCCATTTCATCCACTTGCTTTCTGGTTAAGTAACTTCATGTTCTTGCTCAGTTTCTTAAAGGTTGTTTGTCAAATGGGTTTTCATTTAACATTGTGATTCTCAGTTGATGATAAAGATATATAGGAAATGATAACATCTGCCTGTGTGGAAAAATAATGTTACTATTAACTTTTTCTTCTGGTAGAAAAGGATAATAAATATCTCTTTCTTTTGATACATGTCAGTGCTTATAGTATAGATTCCTTGTTTTGGTAGAAAAGAATGTTAACATTAAGCAACTTCATGTTCTTGCTCTTTTTCTTATTTAAAGGGTGTTTGTCAAATGGGTTTTTATTTAACATTGTGATTCTTAGCTGATGATACAGATATATAGGAAATGATGCACGCTACTGGTTCTAGCAATAAGAAAAGAGCAGTCACCTATGACCATGGCTTCAGTGATATTGTCTTCTCTTGGTCTCTTGAGGACATTTTTAATGAAAATCTTTTCAAGGATAAGGTTTACTTTCATCATCCTTTTCAATACATTGTGAGGAAAACTTGTATTTTTGTTATGGTTAATTAGCTATTGTGGATTGTTTTGTTAACATGTTTGTACGTTTTTTACTTGCAACCTTTAGCCTATTTGCATTGATGGGTCGTGGGGTCAGTTTATCTGGAGTTTTCATGTTCAAATTCCCCTACATGCATTTATAGCTACATTTGTTATTGATACTTGTAGTTGTGTATGGTCTGTCTATCGGATAAACATATTAGTTAAAGAACATTAGGTGTACAACGGGTGTGTTAGTACTTAGAGCTTTATATTAGTGTTTGGACTCTAACCAACAGTCTTAAATTTTTAGCTGTAGTGGTTATTTTAAAAATTAAAAAAAAAAAAAAAAATTCAGCTAGTAATTTTCGAATAGGTGTTAGGAGCTATACGATCTTGACATAACTGTTGGTTACATGATTTAAGTTTTATGATACTTTACATTAGCGGTTTGTTTGATATTGTAATCAGTATGTATAGCATTATAATTCCATTTTTTTAGGAGAGAAACAGAAGATTACTTGTTATCATAATTTACTGTTTTTGACATCCAAGCATTAGAGGTAAGTCTTCGCTTGTTAATTTTATATTATAAAATCAAGAATGATAGAAAAAACCTTATAATCAGATATGAAAAAAAATAAATAAATCAAACCTATTAATTTTTAGCTTGTCACCTCTGTAAAAATGGCATGTAATGAGATGTTACACCATATCATTAATGGCCAGAGTCTAGTGGCTGTTTTCCCGGACGAAAATTAATGTCACTTGTTTGGAGAAACTGGTTAGTTTTAAAATATAACAAAAAGTTTTCATTGACATTTCTCATTTTGTAGATAGTCTAAGTGTTGACTTAGGGACCTTTTGTTTGATCAAACAACTAGACATGTTCTTGTTGGATTAAAAATTTTATTCTCATTTGATGTTTTATTTCTAGAGGGGTTAGACTAGCCACTAACTTAAATTTATTTAGAAATAACGTATCAATTTGACTAAAAAGTATGTTATTTGTTGTAATTCTATTTTCTCTTTTGAGTAATAAGTTATGGTTATGGGTTAAATACTTTCAATTTTAAGTCAAAAGCTTACACATAGTTAATATAATTACTACCAAAGATAGTAGAATGAATGATGCTTAAATTGTTGGATGAAAAGTGCATTGCATCTCTTATGAGGCTACATATACATGTAACATGTGTGTTGGTGGTTGTCATAATGCAAGTCATAAAACCTTCTCATGTGTTGGCTGATACATAGGGTTAAGCTAAGTTATTTATGCCATTTCTCTGCATGATGTGTTTCTGTTAATTACATTTGTACTATATTCAAGTTCATTTTTGAAAGTTTCGATAATATTTTATATTGTTTTGGTTGTCTTTAGGTGGAAAGAATTCCAGAAGCATTTCAATCTGCTGCACAGTACTTACGCAGCTTTGTTTTTCCTTTATTGGAAGAAACTCGAGCTCAACTTCGCTCAGCCATGCAGACCATATCTCAAGCACCTTTTGCAGAGGTGGTTAATTTTGAGGAGTCCAAGCCATATGGGACAGGGTTATATGATGTTAAGGTTGATCAATGGAAGAACAGATTTAGTAATCGTGGGAAAGAGCCTTACAAAACATTGCCAGGGGATGTTTTTATTCTAGCAGACACAAAGCCGGAATCTGCTTTTGATTTGCAAAGTGTAGGAAAGATGTGGACTTTTCTTTCGGTCACAAAATTAATGGAGGATGAGAATGATATTGGCTCAACATCTGATCATTTTAAAGTCAAGATATCAAAAGGTATCCAGCTTGTCGAATTTTTTAAGAAGAAGAAATCACTATTTTTAATTTTCATGACAAATATAATTCCTGAGAGAAGAATATGGAATTCATTGCACATGTCTCGAAATTCAAAGATCATCAATGAGATTTTATGCTCCAGTTCTTTGGTAAGCATTTAAGATGATATTTGTAGATTTAACACTATGATATTATAATTATGTTCGTAGATATGTCAATCTCTTTTGTTTATACGAGGGAATATATGATGCATTGCATGTGATGTTTTGTGAAAATGGAATGACATTAAGTGAGTTCTAGGTTTATTGTTGAATAGCTATCAAGGTTTCTTGAACTTTAATGCTGAATGACAGGTTGAGGAACAATGTGACTGCGTGCAGAGTAAGGCAATCTGGTATGAGAAATTTGGCCCTAGTTTATCATCTACCCTGAATGATTCACAAGTAGAGGCTGTTTTGGCTTGTCTTGCTAGAATGCATTGTCATCACAAGTGCAGTGTCGAACTTATATGGGGACCACCAGGGACAGGGAAAACTAAAACTGTTAGTATGCTTCTCGTTAGCCTTTTAAAAATGAAATGCAGAACCCTTGTCTGTACGCCAACAAATGTTGCAATTACAGAATTGGCTTCTCGTGTACTTAAGCTGGTGAAAGAATCATCTGAAGTAGACTCTGAAGGAGGCAATTCATTGTGTCCACTGGGAGATATTCTTGTATTTGGGAATAATGAGCGACTAAAAGTTGATGAAGGAACTGAAGAGATATTTATGGACTACCGAATTAAAAAGCTTGCAGAGTGCTTTGTATGGCTGACTGGATGGAGGCATTGCTTTTTGTCTATGATAGATTTTCTTGAAGAGTGTGCTTCTGAGTTTCATATCTTTATCAAAAATGAATGCAGAAATGAAACTAAAGCTAGCAAGTCATTTCTTGATTTTGTGAGAGAAAGATTTAATCTACTTGCAACAGCTCTCAGAAATTGTCTTTTTGTCTTTTGTACTCATGTTCCAAAAGATTACATTTTGGAAGCTAATTTTCGAAACATTGTAGACCTTATTAACTTACTCAAATCTTTTGAGAATTTATTGTTTCGAGACAATGTGGCTTCTGAAGAACTGGAAGAGCTTTTTTCACATTCAATTTATGAAGATTTTTCTGAGTTAATAATGGATGTAAAGTACCTGCTGCATAAGAGGAGAAGCCAATGTCATTCTGTCTTAAGAACTCTTTGGGTTTCGCTTAGTGATCTTAACCTTCCAGTTGCTATGAACAAAGAATCATTGCAGCGTTTCTGTTTCGAAAAGGCCTCTTTAATCTTCTGCACTGCTTCCAGTTCGTGTAAGCTGCATTCCGTGGATATGGAACCTCTGAGCTTTCTTGTAATTGATGAAGCAGCACAGTTAAAGGAAAGTGAATCAACCATACCTCTACAGCTCCCGGATATAAAGCATGCTACTCTCGTTGGTGATGAGCGTCAATTACCAGCAATGGTTCAAAGCAAAGTATGTTGAGGTTACTTGGATATATTACTCATCATATTCCTTTCTTTGTGTGCTTGAGCATTTGTCTCTTCCTATTTTTAGAACTTGGATTTTGATTAATATTTATCTCTTCATTTTTTTCTGTTTTGTTTTGCTTTTAGGTTTCTGATGAAGCTGGTTTTGGAAGAAGTTTATTCGAAAGGCTGAGCAATTTTGGTCATGCAAAACACCTGCTTAATATACAATACAGAATGCATCCATCTATTAGCTTCTTCCCAAATAAAAAATTTTATCACAACCAGATTTTAGATGGCCCAAATGTCAGGGAAAATAGCTATGAAAAACACTATTTGCCTGGTCCAATGTTTGGTCCCTATTCTTTTATCAATATTGTGAATGGAAGAGAAGAGTTTGATGATGTTAACCACAGCGGCAGAAATTTGGTTGAGGTAGCCGTTGTGCTGAAAATACTGCAGAACTTGTACAAAGGTATGTCTAAATTTTCATTTGTTATAAATTTATGACCCATTAATTTTGCTCTTTAGACTGTGATTACTTAATTTTTTTATGTCGGCCTAGGAGGAACAACATACCTTTCCCAATCCTACCTATGATTTTCAGCCTTATTATAGTTTAGTCCAAAAGATGCCGTTTTACAATTCAGGCTTTGTTTGGGGTATTAAATCGTGTACATATTCACCACAATGTTTGTTTAGTCAGACCATGGTAAAATTTACAGAACAAATGCATATGTTTTATATAAAATTGTAAGGTATCACGTCGTAATCATATGGTAGAATTCTCATACTGTTAAGTCCAAGCACTTGGATCAAGTTCTAATAGCATCCACAAGGGTAGGCTGTGGTATTAATTCTTAATCTTTTACAGTTTTACTATAATAAATAGATTTAATTTCGAGCACTATTACTTTGTGATTTGTCCTTTTATATATGTATGGCCTTCAATTTCACTTTTGTAAATTAAAAGAAAGATGTGATGGTTTCTTGATTTTAATTAATTCCAGGATATTTTCCTACTCATCAACATTCTATTATATTTATTGTGCATGCATTGATTCATATTATGGTCATAGGTTAAACATAACAAGGAAGAATTAACTTAGAAAATTTAAATAATAAAAGCTTAGTACTAATTATTTATAAGATTTAATTAACAATGTGACAATAACTTCAATGAATTTATGAGAACATTCTTACAGCATTACACTGGAAAATTTATCCCATTGATTTTGAACAAAAATAATTTCTTGTGGCATTTCTTATTACTCAATATCCTGGTGAATTGTTCCATTGTGTTTGCATGCGACTAATATTGATGTTTAATCCTTTTTAATGCCATTAGTAATCTTTATTATGTAGCTTGGATTGGCTTAAACAAGAAGCTCAGTATTGGTGTAATGTCACCCTATAGAGCCCAACTAGTTGCAATTAAAGATAAACTTGGATGTAAATACGAAAGCAAAGATGATTTTGTTGTGAAAGTGAAGTCAGTAGATGGATTTCAAGGTGGTGAGGAGGACATTATCATTTTATCAACTGTAAAATCCAATACTGGTGGATCGATTGGTTTTCTATCCAAGGCACAAAGAATTAATGTAGCTCTTACAAGGGCTAGGTATTACTTCATCAAAATCTTACAATACACTATGTTTGGATCATTTTTAACAACAATATTGAATGACTGTTGTTCTTTTGTTGGTGAATAGGCAATGTCTTTGGATTTTGGGGAATAAGAGAACCTTGATTAGAAGTGGATCCATTTGGGAATCCTTAGTTCTTGATGCTGAAGCTCGTCAGTGTTTCTTTAATGCTAATGATGATAAGGATTTGGCCGAAGCGATATTAGAGGTTAGGAAAGAGTCAGATAAATTTGAAGAATTGCTTAATCCAAAAAGTATACTTTCAGAAGTCAAATGTGAGGAGTTGAAAAGAGATTTTGCAACACAAGGCAAGTCGAAAGGCCAAGACATGAACACTATTCAGTGCTTCAATTGCAAGAAATTTGGTCATTTTGCTTCTAGCTGCCCTAATAAGATCTGCAACTACTGCAAGAAAGATGGTCATATTAGCAAGGAATGTCCTATTCGACCCTCAAAGAAATCTGAAAAAGCATATACTGCCACCATTGACTCTTCTAATGTTGGAAGTTCTATGATTACAGCACTTCCGACACAAAGTGCTCCCACTTCTATTTCACCCGTCACCCCTAAAATGATCCAACAAATGATTATTTATCTATTCTCTGCTTTAGGACTCTCAGGTAAACCCTTCTCTACATCTTCTCCTTGGCTCTTTAATACTGCGGCTTCTAATCATATGACAAACAATGTTAAATTTCTTACCAATGTACACAATTATTCTAAAAATCTTGAGATTCATATAACTAATGGTAGTTATTTACCTATCATGGCAACTATTCATGTTTCTCCTTCTCTAACTAATGTATTTGTCTCCCTTGGTCTTACTACTAATCTTGTTTTTGTCAGATAATTAGTTTAAAATGATTGGAAAGTTGAATTTTCTAAACCTACTTATGTTGTGCAGGATCAACAAGTCAGAAAAATGATCACAAGGGGGCCTAAAGTGCGATGTCTCTTTCCTTTTCTTTTGCCTTCATCTCTACATCTTGCATTACCTTTTGTCACTTATAATTCTGTTCATGTTGATCGTTGAGCATGGCATAAACATCCCGAACATCCAAATTCTAATGTAATTTATAATTTGCTCAATTCTAGTTTACTTGGGAATAAAGAGTTACCATCTTTTAGTGCTGTCCAATTTGATTGCAATTCTTGTAGGCTTGGTAAAAGTAAAACACTACCATTTCCCATTCATACACCAAATATTGTCCAACCATTTGACTTGATGCATAGTGATAAGTGGGCATGGCACCAGTTAATTCTCAAGTTAATTACAAATATTTCATCACTTTCATCTACTATTATAGTCGATTCACATGGATTTATTTTCTACATTCCAAAGGAAAAGTATTTTCTATTTTTATGCTTTTTCATGCATATATTGAGACCCAATTTGTGTCAGTATCAAAATCTTACATTCTAGTAATGGAGGTGAGTACATGTCTAATTCATTTCAACAATTTCCACAACATCATGGCATAATTTCTCAATGGTCTTGTCATTCAACCCACCCTTCAACAAAATGGGGTGGTTGAAAGAAAGAACCATCATCTGCTTGATGTTGTACATACCCTTTTTTTGGAGTCATCTGTGCCCTTTTGGCTTTGGGATGAGGCTAATGAGACTTATTAGATATATTTTTTTAAATGTTTTAATATTATTTTTTTTATTAGTTATTTGATATTAATTCCTTTTAGGTTAATATCCTGAAGAAGGTGTTGTTTGATTTTAGCACTTATCACTTAATGGGTCTGAATTAGATCTATTAAATTATTTTTGTTTGTTTTTTTAAATGGTCATACCACTTAAAACGATCCAAAAATCACTAAAAAAAGTTACAATCTATACTTTTATCTTAATACCAAATCACTTAAAGATTTTTTTATATATATTATTCTAAGTCTATCCTCTTCAAAATAATTTATTTTCAAATTTATCATAATTTTATATTATACAAATTCATTTTAATGTTACAACAAACATTGTCGACAAATAAAAATCATAAACATCTCATCCTCAAATTTTCTTTACAATTTAAACTTTTGGTGCAATAGTAATTCAACTTAAGATCATTATGTTTATTTTTTGTAAAATATATAAATTTAATTTACTCTATTATAATAATTTATCATATTTAAATTATGAATGAAAACATTATTAATATATATAAGTGTTTCAGCTTTTGTTAAATAATTTATTTTAATTATTTGTATCATATTAAATGAAATTACATAATAATTAATAGTAAAAGGGTATAGATGTCAAATTACTAGTTTCTTGATAATTTTAACTTTTAAAAAACAAATAATATTACAATACATTCAAAGGTAAGGAAAAAATAAAAAACATGTCATTCAGATTTTAAATTTTAATTATTATTTAGTCTTCAGTTACTTTCAACACTATTTAGTCTTCAAACAAAAGAACAAATGACCCTGAAGACTTGTTTCCAAGAAATGTTAGAATTGTTTTAGATTTTTATTTTCTTAAGCTATTTGATTTATTTTCCTTTTAAATTTTTATTTTCTAAGGAAGAGTTGTTTCCTAAGAAAATTAGAATTGTTTTAGGTTTTTATTTCCTTAAGTTATACATTTATTTTCTTTCTAGATTCTTTTTCCTAAGGAAGACTAAGTGATCATTTGTTTTTTCGTCTGAAGACTGAACAGTGTTGCTGAAGGCTGAAGACTGAATAGCGACTGAAATCTGAAATCTGATAAACATGTTTGTTTTTTTTTTTTTTCCTTACCTCTGAATATATAATAATCTTGTTTGTTTTTTAAAGTTAAAATTATCTAAATACTAGCAATTTGATATTTATATCATTTTATTATTAGTTGTTAAGTAATTTTATTTAATATGATACAAATAATTATAATAAATTATTTAACAAATATTAAAACATTTATATATATATAATATTTTGATTCATAATTAAAATAAGATGAATTATTATAGTAGGGTCAATTAAATTTATATATTCAAAAAAAAAAAATGGTCTTAAATTAAATTACTACTACAACAAAAATTGAAATTGTAAAGTAATATACATCGATAACATATTCGATAACAAAAAAAAAAAAAACGTTTGAGGTTCTATTATACATCGATAATAGATTCGATAAAAATTTTGAGATAAAAAAAAAAAATCCCAAAAGAAGAAATAAGAGGAGAAACTTTGAGGTTCTATTATACACAAACAAATTTCCATAAATATACATAAACCAAAAACACCAAAAACACAGTAAAGTTTTAACAAACAAACATAATCTGAGTTACTTCACAAGTGGATTAATAAAGAAAATCAATAAAGATTCTTACTGAAATTTGATTGGAAAAATATAGTAATACAACTATAGGAAAATTTGATATTGAGATGTTTAGGGCTTTTATTCTTCAATGTTGTTTGTTAAAGTATTAAAAGAAATTTGTATAATATAAAACTAGGATAAACTTGGAAATATGTTATTTTAGGAATGATAAACTTGAAATAATATATTTATAAAATCATTAAGTGATTTTGTATTAAGTGAAAAATCAAAAATGTAAACTTTTTTTTAAGTGGTTTTTGGGTTGTTTGAAGTGGTTTGACCACTTAAAAAAACAAACAAAAATCTCTTAATTGGCCTAATTCAGCACCATTAAGTGTTAAATGTCAAAAACAAATAACCCCTAAGGAAAGTTGGAACTAGTAAGTTATAAATAGAAGATTAGTTTAAGGTTGTTAATATGTTTTGGCTTTTGAAATATTAATAAAAACTTTCAATTTGCAAGGCAAATATCTTGTATTTTCTTTTGGCTTTTCTAGGTATTCTTGCTTAAGTTATGGTTAGGTCATTCTATGATTTCATTCTAGAGGATCAATCTACGCATTTCATGGGCTGATTGGTACATTATCGAACCTTGAGTGTTATGCAAGTCAGGACGACTAGGGCCTGTTGCTAGATCTATAGTTAGGTCCTTAACAATTTGGTGCTTTCATTAAGAGTGTTCTGATGATAATTTCATTTGGAGATTTTGTTGAGAGTGTTGAAAGAGTTTTTGGAGATAATTTCAGTGAAAGACATGGAGGTCGGAAGGTTTGAAGCTTTGGAAGAGGGTCAAGTAAGAATTTTTAGGATGATGGAGGGAGTGGCTGCATCCTTAGTGTAGCTAACAATAAGCATGAGCCAATCATAGAGGAAATAAGAAGAACTACTAGAGACGGGTTAGAGCGGATTAGGAAGACATTGGTCTAAGGTAAAGTGAAAGGGACACTAGACAAACTCATGAAGAAGAATGACAATCTCAAAGTCCTAGACATGAGATGGATATGACAACAGATGAATTAGATGAAAGCAATCTACATGGAGCATGAGGAAGATATAAAAGAGAAGGTTGGATTGATGCAACCCCGAAGCAGAATATGGTTTTAATGTCATCAACCTCCCTTGGTGTAGCTTATTCTATCAGCCCTAAAGATGAAATTCAGACAATTGTAGCTGCCATTACTTCAATCAAGACATTTTCAAGAACTGTAGGGGATAATCCAACTTTCATTATAGATGTTGAAACAATAAATAATTCTAGCAACTTGTCAGATCATGATGTTGTTGATTCTGCAAATGAAGTTCCTATGGAAAATACGGGAGAAACAAGGAAAGTCTTAGGTCCATAATTATCAATATTTTATGCCAATTTTTACCTATTATTTATGCTATGTTTTCAAGTAGAATTGGTACTTTTATTTTGTTTCGTGGATTTATGTCTAAGATTAAAGTTTTGAGAAGAATGGGAATAGAATCAAAGTATTTTTGAAGATTAAATGAACTCAAGGAATTAGAAGATTTCCAAGGCCAAATCAGCAAATTGCCAATAAAATCTGATTTCTTTAGGAAGTAAAGAATCCATCCAAATTGGAAAATAAATCAAGAAGAAATTGGAAGTGAATTAATGTGCATTAATGGTGAATTGGACAATAATAAATTAAATCAAACAAGTTTCTAAAATTGATTCAAAACACACATGAGTCATGAGTGACAAACACGAGGAGCAACAAGAGGAATGGTTCGCGTCATTAAGTCATGACTAGGTGTAGGTTGGGGTCGCTTAAGGAGTATTTAGTAACCATGAGCAGTAATAGTAGACTCAAGGAGGAGACGCGTGCAAATGGCTAGTGACCACAACTTGCGAGAGAGTCATGACTTGTAGTCATGGGGCAGAGATGAGTTGTAGAGTCGTGACCCATAAAAAGTTACATTTTCTTTTGATTTCCTCCTTTAGACTCTGCAACAAAATAGGCAATACGTGACAAACAAGGAATCCATTTGAGAACTGACTTCAACACCTATAAATAGGTGTGTTAGGCGTATAATTGAGCATCCAATCTTGGATCAAAAAAGCGGCAACTGCTGTTCCAGTGTGAAAACTTCGGTTTTATCTTCTTTTTTTTTTTCTTTATTTCTCTTTTTATATTTATGTAACTACTTTATTAGTTAAAGCTGAATTGAATGCTTAAATATTAACTCAATTTGTTTATCTTTTCAATAAAGTTTAATGGTTTGCATGATAAAATTAATGTCTCCATGTTAATTGCATCCTATTTATTATATTTCTTTGATGATCACTTTACAAATATGTTTATTAGGATTAGGTTATAAGAACATAAACCGCACATCAAATAGGTGTATTATTTATTTGCAACAATCAATTGCTTATGAACCAATTGAGAGGTACTAATTCATAAAGATCTTAGGATAGACATCGTGTCCTAGGGCTTATGTGATATTCATATTCTTCTAGTTCTTAATGAGTTTAAATTATTAAACCTAAGTAAACATCATGCTAGGTTATAATTAAGAATACATGAATCTATGTAAACATCATAAGATTTGCATACTAAAGAAGAATTTATACGACATGCAGTCTAATCATGACCTTGTCGTAAATATTTTTGTCATGCATTAATATGAATTTTCTTTATTAATCTTTTTAATAAATTGAGGGAGTGTTTGATAGTGGATAGGAAGTCTTAACTAAGTTTTAATTTTTTATTTTCTTTAAAGTTTAATTTTCTATCATAATTCATCATGCTAGGTTAAAATTAAGAATACATGAATCTATGTAAACATCATAAGATTTGCATACTAAGGAAGAATTGATACGACATGCAGTCTAATCATGACCTTGTCGTAGATATTTTTGTCATGCATTAATATGAATTTTCTTTATTAATCCTTTTAATAAATTGAGGGAGTGTTTGATAGTGGATAGGAAGTCTTAACTAAGTTTTAATTTTTTATTTTCTTTTAAGTTTAATTTTCTATCATAATTCAATTTAGTCTTAATTCAATTCCAAAACTCTTATCTTTAATTTACTTGTTTTTAGTTTAAGTTTTAAATAAACTTGAAATTAAAATAGATTAATAACTCCTCATGGGACCGACCATTGCTTGTCACTCTACTCAATGAAACGATTTGTCCACTTTCAAGGTTTTTTAATAAAATTGTTTATTAAAATTACAACCAACAAAAAGATGTGGTGATTGGTGAAAAAGCTAATGATGCATTGGAAGAGAAGATTGTCCAATAGGAGCAATTAACTTATGCCAATAAGCTAGATGCTAAAAATGTCTTTAAGGTGCTTTTGAAATTTACGAATATTAAGTCTGAATGGACTTGGGATCAGGTAATGAGAGTCATCATTAAGGTTAGAAGATATAGCGTACTTGGGGAATGAAAGCAAACTTTTAATGAGTTCTGGGTTCAAAAGAAAAAACAAGAAGCTGAAGAACAACATCATAAACTGAAACCAACACAAAAAAGAGCCAAGAACAAAGGGAAAAACAAAACTAAGAAATGGAAATGTCTTGCGGATGAATTTTCTACTCTACTACATTCTATTAAGGATATTTTGACTACTTGGGAAGATTATGTGTCATGGTGAGAGATTTCCAAATCTTACCCTTGAGGACAAAGGTATTCTCGAATAACGGAGGAATGATAAGACATTTAAGATATTATCTTTTTGTTAATGTTTTAATAGTATTTATTTATTGATTATGATATTAATTCTTTTGAGGTTTTTATTTCTTTAAGTTATTTGATTTATTTTTCTTTTAGGTTTCTATTTTCTAAGGAAGACTTGTTTCTTACGAAAGTTAGAATTGTTTAACTATAAATAGGACTTCAAATTTAGAGTTGTTATGTTTTTTGGCTTTACAAAAATTAATAAAATCTTGCAACTTTGCGAGACAAATATCTTGTGTTTTCTTTCGGCTGTTCTGTGTATTCGTACTTTGGATTGCTTGGGCTAGGATTAGGTCATTCTATAATCTAATTCTAGAAGATTAATCTACCAATTCTACAGGCTAATCGGTTCATTATCTAACCAAATGTGTGACATAAGTTAGGGTGGCTAGAGCTTGTTGTTGAATCTATAGTTAGATCCTTAATAAAAGCTCTCTCCACTGTTGTCCACCTTTTTAACAAATTGTCTTCTCCTTCATTGAACCATGTATCTCCTTTCACTAGGTTATTGGGTCATCCTCTAAATTATTCTATTTTTTTCGTACATTTGGTTACGTGTTTTGTTCACTTTCCTACACATGAACGCACAAAACTCATGGCTCAGTCAGTCTGATGTGATTTTCTAGGATATTATCCAAATCTACATCATATTCGGATTTCTAGAGATGTAATTGTATTTTTTTTACCACTCACGTAAATTCCCCTTCCCCTTTATTTTTTGCCCTACCTTTGTTTACTAACTCTTTTATAAACTCAGTACCTTCTAAGTCATTAGTCATATACCAGGGATGACAGACCCCGACTCCTACTCTCCAGACGACCCGCCTAGCACCCCACAGTAACACTTCAGACAGGATCCCCTCCAATTGAAAGATTCCCGTGAAACTAAGCCTTTTTAAAATTATACATAGAAAACTCATTTCGAAAACTCTTCTTACAAAACATTTGCCAGCAAAATAGGGTGAGAACTTTTTTGATTTAAAATTTATATTTATGAAAAACATTTCTGTAAGAATTTTGGCAGCACAACGACTAGTTTTCTGAAAAATGCCATCCTGTGAAATCGAAATCAAAACTTGTACACTTTGTATAATAATCATTTTCTCAACTACAGAGCCTCAAGCTCGTTTTCCACAAATCACATACATTCCCAACATAAGCATCGATTTCAAATTAAGTTTATATTTCTAAAACATGGCATGCATAATCAAATATATACATAAAACTCAAGTATGAAATTTATATTTACATATAGTTTAAAAACATCCGTATGTTCAAAAACTAAGTATCATATATGAAAGCAATAAGATATCACAACTATGCCCGACAATACATGTCACTACTCCTGATGAGAGGTCCTTACTGTCTAGTCACTTGCACCTGTACCTGATCTTGGGAGATTTTTATTTTAAGAAAACAACAAAACTAGGGTAAGTATAAATCAATCAATGTGTATCATTCGTTTCTATTCAAAACATTACTAAAATGTCCTCCTTAAAAATATTTTGTAATCTCATTTCATAAACAAAGTCATGCTGTAAAATATAAATGCATCTATATATCAAGAACTCGAAACATTTCAACATAGGAATATTTCTCATATGTATCATAAACTCGCATAAATGTTGTAATAATTTGAAAAGCTAATATTTAATTCACCAATCACATTTTCATGCTTTTCAAATACTGAAATGTGAGTAAACATGTAATCTCATATTCAATTTCTCATTTTATACTTGTAATCTATTAGTGATGGTGATTTTCTTTTTGAAAAGCTTTTTATTTAAAACATGTCATTCACTATCACTTTCGAATCATACGGTACTAACACACTAATGTATGGCGGAGCGGAATCCCATATCGTCTCAGGCCATACGTAT
Source organism: Litchi chinensis (assembly GCA_019925255.1). NCBI lineage: Eukaryota > Viridiplantae > Streptophyta > Magnoliopsida > Sapindales > Sapindaceae > Litchi > Litchi chinensis. Next base: position 22,368,688 of record CM034474.1, read on the forward strand.
CCGGTATCACGTAGCGGAATCATCCCTCGCTATAGAGCAAAATCCTACATTGTTTCAAGTAGTAAGCTAGCTTAAATTGTACCCTAGGGGGAGCGGAATCCCACATTATCTCCTAGGAGGAATCCCACATTGCCTTTGGGTACTCTACTGATACTGGAAATCACATAATATACATATATACGTACCATATGCTATAAATCATCTCAGATCACAAGTTTCGTATTTCACAAAAACTTCTGTAATTCATGCAAGTTGATAAAACTCATTTTTCATATATATATATATATATATATATATATATAATCAATTTACAATCATTAACAACATGAATATATATTAACATACAAATGTAATGTGAATACAAATAATCTCATTTAAAATATTTTCGTTAGGACACTCATCCGAATTCCCTAACTGGCTAACTTTTTCTAACAATGAGAAATCCTCTTTATCCGACTTCGAAAATCCTTTCGAAATTGTTCGAAATGCTTACAAAAGGGATTTAGGTGCCTTGCATGTGCTCTAACTCTTCAAGAACATCACCAAATCCATATGCATGCTCTCGGTCATCACAAAAACACTCTTGCCATGACCTCCTTTGTTTGTTTGACTTCTTGCTTCTTGCTTCCTTTCAAAATCAAAATGAAGAAGATTTAAGACAATGTCGTGAAAGGAGGAGAGAACCGAGAGAATAAGTAACTTAAGGGAGGGGGGAAGGGTGAAGCCGTGAGTGTATTGTGTGAGATGAGTGAAAACCGAATGGAGTGTGAGTAAGAGTGAGAGAGCTCGTGAGAGATGGAAAGAAAATGAGAGGATTTCAGGTGAGAGTTAGAGAGAAATGAGAGATTCGTCAATGAGGGATGTGAGAATGTCGAATGTGAGAGTGGAGAGAGTTGACCGAGAGCTTCACATGAAACCAAGAAATGATCTCTTGCATTTTTGCGTAAATATCACCTAATACACATATATACATTTAATATGAAATAGTGACATTTGTCCTTTGATTACCTTTCTACCCATCCACTTGTCGTTTAATTTAATTCATAATTTACAAGTGTCTTCCTTGCATAGCTTTCTAATTGACACTTGTCTCGCATGCAAGCTTTTCTTTGCCACTTGACTCACACGTTTTCCAAGCTTCTAAAAGTCTCTTTTCGTATCTGGAATCCTATTAGGTCCATCTGAAAATTTTATTGAAATCCAATTTAAAATCCGAAAACTATATTAGTATTCGATTTATCATCCGGGTCCATTCGTTTTAATAAAATTTTGGATTTGAAGATAATAAACCGTCCCCGGACCCTTCCGAAAATTTTATGAAAGTTCAATTATTTAACCGAGTTCGAATACTTGATCCACTTTATGAATTCGAACTTAGGGATAGTCTTTAGGGGTTTACATGGGTTCTGGGAAGGCATGTTACAAGGGATGACCTTACATCACATTAAATAAGATTCTAACTGTAATATACCCTCCGGATTTTAGTGTTGTACACATATTATGTAAACTTACTTTTATTTATAGAGCAATAAAGAAATTTAAAGTACCCAGATGCATAACCGAACCCTAGTAGGATTTTCGGATAGGGTTAGGATGATTCTAAATGCGAAAGATAGCATGATGATTTATTAAACGCTAACACGAAAATTTATACGTAAGAAATTCCAAGAAATTGCACAATTGTGTTGATTGGATTAAAAATATAACTATGGGCATTTTTGGAATTTCAAAAGTATGAGAGAGGGTAGAGATAAGGATGGCAATATGGTGAATGTGAAGATATTTGAACCATTTAGTTGATGTATGGTTGCAATGGAAGGGAGCCTAGTTAGAATTGAACTAGTTTTTAAACCTTGACCAATCAAATTTCAAGAATTGTAACCAATGGCAAGTTAGTGATTTTTAAGTTAGTTTAAGGGCAATTTTCAATGGCAAAGCTTGTAAATTTCATGACAAACAAGGGCAATTGCTAACCCACCCAAAATATATAGATATATATATATATATATATCAAGCTTACATTCATGAAGGAAAGAGAGCAAAAATTAAGTGTAAAGAGGGGTGTGCAGTTCGGCAACCAGAAGGCAGTCCGGCAGCCATTCCTTTTCATTTTTCAAGCTATTCTAAGTGGTGTTCAAGCCATCTAAGGGTCATCTACAAGCCTAGGAAGAAGATTGAGCAAAAATAAGTGGAAATTGGGTGGTAAGAATGTTGTTCCATAAACTTTTATGGGTGGCTTATCACTTTGTATGCAAGTTTTTTGAATAAATTCCCAAGTGAGTCTCATGTGATTTTTATGAGATATATATGCATGAATTTAAGAGATTTAAGCTTCAAAATTATGTTAGAGCAAGGTTAGGGTTTTAGGAAGATTGGATAAGCCTACTAGTTTAGATAAATTCCAATTCCGATTCAATAAAAATGTGTTCAGTAAATTAGTGTTAGAATCATGAAAAATTTTGTGATTTAAGTGTGGGTTGGCATAGAAAGCTTGAAGAAAACCTCGGTAAGATGTTGAATGAAGTTATGGTCAAGCTAGGGTTTATATGGTCAAGACTTTTTTTTAAGTAATTAAGTGAATTCATGCATGAAAAAGTTAACAAATTATAAAGTTAAAAGATTAAAAATGAAAAGAAGAAATAGATATAATTGGTTGGTGTGCATTCTGCCTAAGGATGTATGGGATGGTGGAGGATGATTTTGAGTGTTTAAATGGTTATATGAAGACTTGAGGATGATAAAAATAGCATGAGATTTAGAAAATAAATTATTGGAGAGTAAAAAGTATAATCCAAATTCAAATGCATATTAGTATATTAGAAGTCAAATTTGTTAAGAGATAAATTAAATTTCACTAAAGCTTAAGTGTTGAGCATGATATGGTGATAAGAAATTGATGAAAAAGATGATGTAAACATATGTGAAGAATTTGGCTATTAGGGGATGAAACGATTTGAAAATCCAAATTGATATTTGAATTCAAAAATTTGATGTAGGTTAAAGGATTAGTATGCTTATATGTAGAGAAATTCGAATAGGAAATCAATATAAATAATCCGAGTCGTAACGTTGCCTAAATATAGTTGGATATGTCCATATATAGGTGTATCGTGAATGAAGGAATCGTAAATCAAAATTTGCATGAGCAAATATTAGATGAGTGTCTTACTAAAATGTTTTGAATAATCTTAATTTTTATAAGTCATGAATTTATATGTGTTGCATGAAACTTATCTTTTAATGATAGGAAGCTAACCTTATTATGCATGAATTTAATACAAAAATCTCTTTCATGGATTTTGGAATGATTACATGAATTATGAAAAGCTTTATGTTAAAAAAAATTATATGCATGGAAAAGATTTTAATAAGCCTGTGATACTAATATTATCCACTAGGGATAGTGGTTTCATCCCACCCAGTTACATGTTATGTTGTCGATCAACGTACCCAAACCGTGCATGGATTGTATTAAGGGTGTCTGTCACTAATAGCGGAAGGGACTAAGTAAATTAGTCCTGTTCAATGTGTCGTCTATGCACGAATTGGGTATATGAGACAGCTAGCTATTATACGAGCGATGTAGCATTCCACTCTCACCGATCAAGATAGCGCCGGGGCTAAGGTATAAGGTCTGTCTAGCCGAATCTGGGCTATTCCACCTTTAAGGTACTATATGGTATTCAAGCACCCTGATGGATCATGGATACAGTTTTTCATATTACCATTACTTTTCATATGTTACTATATTTTAATTTCATATGGCAAAAGTTATGTTTATGTAAATTACATGCATGCATTTTATTTGAATAAAAGTTTTAGAAAGTTTATGAAAATTTATGACATGAGCCACAAAATGCATTTAAAATTTTAGAGAGGTTATTTTAGAAAACGTGATTTTATTTAAGGAAAATATAGATACTTACTGAGCTTTTATAGCTCACTTTAGTTTATGTTTTATAAATAAAACCTCCCTAGGGACAGGTATAAGTGTCGGGACGTCAATAGCAGAGACCCTGGTCTAAGAGTAGACTTTCTCAGTCGAGTGCTTCTATGATTCTGTATTTTGGTTATAAATAACTTTGAAAATTTGTAAAAAATATATTTGTATGTAAAAGAATGTATATGTTTTGCAAATATATAATTTTATCGATACATGTTTTTGAAATGTTTGCATGTTAAATTGTAAATTAAAATTTTCATGTTATCGGGTTGCTATATTTGTGAAATTAAGTATATTTGTGTGAAGATATGTTTGTGGTTGGTTATGGAATAATGAGAGGGTCGGAGACCCGGAAGTTGAAAATCGTTTGAAATTAAGAGTGTATAAATCTTTTTATGAAACCTTGTAGGATGGGATTTTTAGAAATATAGTCGTTATGCCACCAAAATTTTTAAAAAATTGTTTTACTATTATTTATTAAAACGAAAAAAGTTCCTAGCTATTTTTAGTTTAAAAAGAGAATTTAAGTAAATCACAATAGATTTATCATATTAAAATAAACAGCTTCATGAGAACTTTCTAATCGAATCGAACATCGACTGGAAAGCTATTATGGAGTTGCCGATGGGCTGCTTAGCGTATATGGGGAAGGGGCCCGTCACTAACAGTGCCTGAGCCCTCTCTAACTCACTCCCTGGCTATTTATCTTGTTCCAGCAATTCTACCTACCTCTCTCTAACATAATACTCAAGTTCGTCGACCACCAAATAGGTTTTGTTTCACCCTTCCTTTATCCTTGATTGTAACCCTATCTTTTATTTATATTCCCTCATATTATCAACAGGCAGTGGAAAATGAGTGTTGGTGGAAATTTATTGAAATTGAACTTTTTACACTTAAAACCAGACTTGGGTCGTTGTTCTGTGTACCCCATCCATGAAACCCATTAGAAGAAGGTGGGTGTGTTCCATCAAGCTTCATTCTAATGGTTCATTAGACCGTTATAAGGCTCGATTGGTGGTTCTTGGCAATAAGCAATAGTATGGCCTAGACTACGATAAGACATTCGCACAATTTGCTAAGATGACCATCATGCGAACAATACTAGCTCTTACTAGCTCTCAATCCTGGCCCTTACATCAAATGGTTTTTAAGAATGCATTCCTAAAGGGTGATCTTAAGGAGTAAGTTTACATGAAACTTCCCTCTAGTACGCCTACTTCCTCTCCTACTGATGTTTGCAAACTAAAATGTTCTTTGTATGGTTTGAAATAGGTGCCAATAGCATGGTCTGACAAATTTCGAAGCACTCTTCTTGGTTTTTCTTTCACATACAGTTAATATGACTCCTCTCTTTTCCTACAGAGGACCTCTACTAGTATAGTTGTCCTCCTTGTTTATGTGGACGGTATCATTATCACTGGTTCCGATATGATTGCTAGCTCTACAATTCAAAAATTAGTGCATCGACTTTTCACATGAAAGACCTTGGTCAACTCAGCTATTTTTTAGGATCAGAGATGCATTGTCGACCTTAAGGTCTATTCCTAAATTAGTACAAGTATATTCACAATCTGGTTCAATTAGCAAGACTCACAAACACTACACCTATGGACAAATTAATATAAAATATAGGCGTGACGAAGGGAAGGTTCTTAGGGATCCCCTCTCAATTGGAAGCTAGTAGGTAGTCTTATCTATTTAACCATAACCTGACTAGACATCTTTCATGTTATCCATACAATTAGCAAGTTCATGCAAGCACCTTGGCATTTTCACCTAGGTGTTGTTCACTGCATAATTCGATACATCCTAAACACACCTAGTTATGGCTAATACTTCCCTACTGCTTCTTCCCATCAACTTTAGCCTTATTGTTGATTAGTATTTTAATAAACCAAGAGTTGATCCCTCGAGGAGTTATTAACTTAATTTAATTCCAAATTTATTTTAAAACCTAAATTAGAAAACAATTAAATTAAATTGAAAACGGTTTGAAGTTGAATTGAAAATTAAATTGTAACAGAAAACTAAATTATTTAAAAAAAAAAAAAAAGAATCAATAGAGAAAACTTAGCTAGGATATTCTATCCACCACTAAACAATTCTTCAATCCGTAATTAAATTAATGAAGCATAATAATATTAATGCACGATAAAGACATTCATGACAAGGCAATGGTCATACTACATGTCATATTAATTCTTCCTTAGACTGTATGTAAGTCACATGCCATTTGTGTAAATACCTATATTCCTAATTATAACCTAGCATGACATCTACTTAGATTTAATAATAGGAACTCATTAAAAACTAAAAGAATATGAATATCACACAAATCCTAGAACATGGCATCTATCCTAGATGTTTACAAATTCATGCTCCTTAATTGGTTCGTAAGCAATTGATTGTTGCAAACTAAGAACATTCTCGTTAGGCATGCGTTTATATTCCTACGACATAATGTTAAAAACATGCTCATAAGATGGTCAATCAAAGAAGTAAAATTAATAGAATAGGATTAAAAAAGATACATTAATTTTATCATGCAAAAGTAAATAACTTCATTAAAAATAAATATAGATTGAATTCATATCTAGAGCTTCAAGTTAGCTTTAACTAACAAAAGAAATTAGCCACACATGGCTTTAAAATAACACATAATAATTAAATAAAGAAGATAAAAATATATATATACAATCGAAAGCCAAAGCCTTTATGCAACTCATGCCTATCTCTCCTTTCTAATCTCTGAACTGGTGATGTAAAATTGTGGAGAGAGAGCACCTATTTATAGAAGTAATAGGTTGGTGGAAAATCCTAGAAATTTGGGTTGATAAGTGCCAAGAATTATCTTCTAAAATAAATTCTCGAATAAATCAAGAAGTTTGAGAAAAGTAGAGGTTGCTTGTAGTTAGCGCCCTCGTAACTTGCCACTCCCCACGTTGACTTTGACATTTGCAATTGGTGCCTCTTGTGACTGCCACTTCGATGTCAATAGCAAACAACAACCTTGCTTGAAATCAGTATTGGATCATTCCACGTGTGAATAAGTCGTACCTTGTCTTTTTATTAATTATGAAACAATCCCCTTATTTTAGTTTATCTCAATCTCTCAACATAATTTTCTAATCTTTGTTCAATTCTTCTTCAATCATTGTGATCTTATCCAAATCCTTATTGATCTTCTTTTCTAATTCAAATTATTGAACTAAAAGAAATCTGAATTTTTGGGCTATAAGGTCATGAGTCAGTCCTTCCAAGATAACTCAAACTCGACCCAAGATCCAAATATAATTTGGATTTGAACAAATAACTACCTTGGCAGTTAACTCACCATTATAAAAGGGGGTTATTTACTAGGAACATCCATCCGACGGTCGTTTCTTTTCGAATTCGCTTCATGGCTGACCTAAATAAGAGTTAGGGAGATGGTTGGAGTGAAAACGGAATGAAAAAAACTTAGGGATTTCTCCTTAGATAGCATTCGATCAAAGGGGCTCAAAAATGGGGATTTTTTGTTCCAAGCTTCAGAAAATTATTTTGAATATAACGGGGTGTTCCTAGGTGATAATAAATAGGATTCGTAAAAAGAATTTGGAATTCGAAAGCCTCTGATAAGCTAAAACTTAGTTGAGAAAGTTTAGGCGTAAAAAGACTTTTATAGAGTTAATGATCTTAAAAGTTATTTATAACTTTATATTAGTGAGTTTAGTATTTCTAAATGAGTATTTGATGTTTTAGGGTGAAAGTGAAAAGTTTTGGAGGCTTCCAGAGAAAAATCGTCATTTGTCGGAGAGCGTTTTGTAAGTAGAAAGCTAGTTATTCAAGTGTTATTTTATTTAAGTTTTATTTCTTATGTATTTATGAATGAATGTATTTTACTTATTGTTTATATGAATTTATTTATTATGTAATTAAGTGGTTTATTGAAGTTATACTGAGATTCTAGCATGTGAGTTTTGAGTTGAGTATATATTTATACTAAGAACATGCTAGAAGTAAAGATTTTAGGCTTTCTGTCTTAAAAACGAGTTTATTCTAGAATATTAAGAAAAAGAGTTTTATTATACCTATGGTTTACCCTAGCCCCAGTTGAGTACCCTATGCATGTACGATAGATATGAGAGGGTCACTAACCGAGAGTGAAGTCTGGACGACTCCTAAAAGAGAGAGTCAGTTGAGTCACCCTCTGCACGTATAAGGGTAGTGTAGATTAGACCGATTGCGAGAGGGTAATGTATGCCCAGAGTTTACGCATCGGCAACTACACAAGGTAGATTTCTTAATTCCTAGTGGCAAGCAAGAGATTTTATGCTACCACGACAGGAGTAGTTTCCTTGGGTTACCATTAAGGCTAGAAAATGAGAAAGTTTAAGAAAAAGACTGAGAATGAACTTGAAAAACAGTTTTCGAACGAGTTTCGATAAAGTATTTTAGAAAAGAATGAAATTGTTTTCCTTTAGTTTTATTAAACTGTAATTCTCACTGAGTTTTACTCACAGTTTGTTTCCAATGTGTTTCTTAAAAATTCTCTCTCAAGTACAGGAGCGAGTTGTCCAGCAAACGAGGCTCAGACAGACGTGCAGATTGACTGACGGACGACCTTTATCACATTGTATTGCTCATATTTTTGTCATGTGCATATTTTGTATAAAAGCATGGTATAAATTGTAAATGTAAATACAAGTTTTTGGATGTATCTTTATAAAGATATTTTGATAAGAAAGTTTTAGTTTTTCAATCAATTTTTGTGATTGGGGTTTTCATGTTAGAGTTGATTTTGGGACGAGGGTCGAAGGCCCCTAGTAGTTGAGATTGAGTACTATAAAAATGTTTTTCAATTGTATTTGAATTTGTAGGGTGACTTAGTTCAATAAACAGCTGACATGCTGTCGGATTTTCATCAGAAAAACAAAAAATGTTTACCCCTACCACTTATTAAACGAGCTATAAAACAAGAAAAAGTAAGTTTTAGTGCTCCCATGGGATTTTTTCAGTCCAAAGTTATGGTTCGTTGGAGTTCTATCGAGGTGCTATAGGGTCATTCTCGAGATCAAAGGAGGAATTCAGGAAGGATTCCGTCACAATAAGTCAAACAAAATAATTAGAATGAGAATAAAGTACGTATGAAAATATTTAGAAAAATTGCACTGAACCTACTCTATGAATTGTGACACATCAAAACTGATGTTACAATATTGACTTACATATTATAACTTAGGCAATAATAACATAACATATAAACACACTACAATCCATGTAAACATATGTTATCCATTAGTTTTGCTGCATAAACAAAGTCAAACATCAGAGTCATACAATGAAGTTCAATGCCATAAGAAGCCAATAACATAAAACAATAATGCCATAAGATCAACTTCAATGTCATAAGATACTAGCTACAATGCACCATACACATGTGCATTAACAAAATTGCTTGAGGAAAGAAAGAATAGGTGGCACAAAAGATTGTTTCTTGACTTGTTCTTGTTTCCCTAGATCTTCTTCTTAACTTGGCCTTTTTTCCACCTCTCCTAGCTTTTCACCTTCATTTACATCCTCTTTCTCTTTCTATGCATCTTTTTGACTCAACTTGGAATTTAAATTAAATTTGGTACCATTAAGGTCCTTTCCATTTCTTAAGGTCATGGTTTTGTATTGTTCCTGCCTTCCACCTATTTCAGATTCCGCTCAATATCACTTAGAAGTGCTCCTTGTGATTTGCTATTAAATTCATTAGCTAATTGCCCCATTTGAACTTTCACATTTTTTATAGAAGCCTATTGATTCTGTATTAGTGCTTGTTGGCTTTTCATTAATGAATCAATCTTAGACATGAACTGTTCAAGATATCTTCTATAGGTGGCTTCTTCTCCTATGGATAGTACTGTTTGTTGACATTGAATGCTATGGAAACTGGGCAAATACGTTGGTTTCATATGTTGAGCTTGTTCCAGATTTGGTTTCCACAAAAACTTAGAATGATCCCAACATCCAGGGTTGTAAGTGTTTGAGAATGGATTGTTGTTCCTGTTAAAGTTAGACATATATTGAATTGACTCAAGATTGTTCATGCATCTATCTATTGCATGGTTTCCTTTGCATTTTTCACAAATAACTCTCGAGCTTTGAATCACATTTACTCCTCTTGTATTCATGCTTAATGAGTCAACCCTCTTGGCTAAAGTAGACATCTATAAAGTCAATGCTATGATTACATCTAACTCAATCATTATCGCTACTTTCCTTGGCATCAATCTTTCATTCGCCTACTGATTATTATTTGATGCCATATCTTCCAATAGATTGCAAGCAGCTTCATATGGTTTGCCCATTAATGCTCCACTAACAGCTACATCAATCGTAGACCATGTGTTTTCTATTAGACCAGTGTAAAATGTTTGAACTTGTAACCCATGAGATATCCCATGATAAGGACATTTCATTAATAGCTCATTGAATCTCTTCCAAGCTTCAAAAATGGATTTCCCATCTGCTTGCACAAAAGAAGTGATATCATTCCTCAGTTTTGCCATCCTGATCGAAGGAAAATACTTAACCAAAAATTTCTATGCCATGATGTCCAATGTTGTACTTCGTCCTTGGGAAGTGAATTCAACCAACTATTCACCTTATCCCTCAATAAGAATGGAAAAAGTCTTAGCCTTATCGCATCATCTGAAGCTCCATTGGTCTTAAATGTATCACAAATTTCTAAGAAATTTACTATGTGATCATTTAGATGCTCATGTAATAAACCTCCAACTTGCATAGAGTTTTGGATCATTTGAATAATCTCCTGTTTAATTTCAAAGTTGTTCATCGACACCGTTAAGCGACTCTAATGAATCCCATCTACTATCGGTGTTGCATAGTCCTTCAATGCCTTTAGGGGATCATGTGGATTCTTATTGTCTCCCATGTTGACTTTTGATTCTTTGAGAATCTTAGCTCTCCTTATAGTTCTAAGTGTCCTTTTGATCTCACTATCAAAGGGCAAAGTTTAGCACTTTGCGACCTTTGCATACAAAGTTTGAAAGTACCTGAAAGAGAAAGAGAAAAATGTATGAAATAAAGTTGCTTTAATTGGTATTGATAATAGAGCTAAAATTTGACACATTATCACCGACAATAGCGCCAAAAACTTAACCAACTATTTTAATAATGCTCGAGATACATACACATATATACGATCTGCTTTGTATATAGTAGTAAGTCAAGGTCAATCCCATATGGATGGACTCAAATTTCATACCAAATACCAAAATCTATTAAAGACAAAATTATCCAAGCTATCGAAATTAATTTGGTTGTAAGGAAATTAAACTCAAGCAAATTAAATTAAAACAATTAAATTTAATAGAATTCAGCAGTTGACTAGCATCCAAGCATACAATTTTACTCAACTATTTCATTTAATTTATTTTCCTTAATCTAAAGATATTTTTTATTCCATATTTAATCAGACAATTCTAAAATAATTTCAAACTTCTCTCGACAGTCGAGCAAATATACCCAAATTAGCTAATCTAACTACATCTCCATATAGATTAATTAATCTGAATTCATTAAGAACAAATTATCCTTATAGGATTACACAACCCATAAAAGTATATCTCTATCTCATATAAATTATGTTGCTCTATTGATTTCTAAACACATAATACTTCTCTCGAATATATTATAGTCACAATTTCTAATCAATTAACAGGTCTAAATTAATTGATAGCATTAACCACCAGTAAAACAGAATACAAAAATAAAAATCAATTATAAAAATAAACCTGAATCATCGAATATATTAAAATAATATATTAGCTCAACATAATTGAAGCAAAAGAAACGAATTTAACAAAAGTAAATTCCATAAAAATAAAGAGAAATTAAAATAAATTAATTTCTCCGCTCGAACTTAATTGGAACCACCTTTGCTTTGAATCTGCTCACTTAAGCTGCTCTGAATAACGAAAGATCGATGAAAAACACACAAAATTATGATGAATTTTCGTCCGGAGCCTCACACTATTTATAGGCATTAATTTGGGCTTTTTCAATATTTTTTAGGCGCTCAAGAGAAATTTTCGTTCAGCGGTTATTTCGGATTAAACTTTATCCATCCGCTTGAAGACACGTGCACGTGACCACTATCTGGCGTCAGCAACACGCACTCTGTTGGACACGTGGCGAAAAATAGCGCAGACACGCGCATATCAACAGCTCATCAGCACTGCACGGGAGCCCACCTGTCAGCGCATCCACGTCACATGTTCTTCCCGTTCTACACGCACATCCAGCTCAGCGCCGCTGCTTGGGCGCGAAGCTTCCTGCTCCCCGCGCCACTTTCACTCGACCAGCAGCTCATGGCTCAGCTCACCTGATCCTGTAGCTAATGTGCGGCTCCATTGCATAGCTCCATTGCAATGCTTGTTTGCATGGCTCGGCTTCTCCTCTCTTCTTTCACCTTGCATGATGGCGCGGCTCCCCTTCTATTAATTTTTCTACTTTAATTTATTTTTAATTCTTTAATTCCATTTAAACCCCAATTAAATTTTAGGATTCCTAAGTAATTGCAATTTATTCTTCAACAATTATCTTTTCAATTCTATATTTATCCTTCTATTTTCATATTTATCCCCTTTCAAATTCGATTCTTATCTCCATCAAATTCAATCCTTATCTATTCCAAAATTCGATATTGTCCCCAACTTTTTTAATTAAACTTTTAACTCTGATTAAACTCTTTTGGATAACTTTTTAATTTGAATCGAACTCTTCTACAATTGAACGAATCAACTCTAACTGAAACTCTTAAAATATCAATTAAAGCCAAATTTTCACTATAATTTCCAATTTGCCCATATTTTTCTTAATCTACACAAAATCCTCAAAACTCAACAAAATTACCAAAAATTACCCAAGTTTTCATCACAAAAGCTCAATTTAAGAGCACTAAATAATAGTATATTTTTCCATTATCACATATCAAGCATAATAAAATCCATTGGGAGAATCAACTTGTTTACCTTAACTAATGCATTTTCAATAATTCTCCTTGGACGCTAGAGAGACCTATTTGCCAACTGGAGAGTAATAGAAGTAGGTTTAGTTTCTCTCAAACCTAGCCTTTTAAATACAGAAAATGACATCAAATTAATATTTTCCCCTAAATCACACAATGTTCTCCCTGAGAAGAGTTCCCCTATTTCACATCGTATTGTGAAACTCCCAAGATCATTTAATTTGGCGGGGTAACTTCTTATAAAGAATTACACTACATTCTTCGGTGAAGGCTATAGTGTCATAATCTTCCAACTTCATTTTCCTTAAGAGGATCTCTTTCATAAACTTCACATAGCTAGGCATTTGTTTCAGAGCTTCTGTAAAAGATATGTTGATGTGAAGATTCTCGAATACCTCCAAAAACTTGGAAAACTACTTATCCAATTCTTATTTTTAAAATTTATGAGAATAGCAAAGGTGATACTTGAGGCATAGCCTTGTCCTAACTTAGCTTTACTGTTTCCTCTTGTTTCCTCTTTTGAAGTGCTGCAGAAAAAAGAATGGGTGGCACAAAAGATGGTTTCTTAACTTGCTCTTACTTCCCCTATTCTTCTTCTGGACTTGTCCTCTTCTCATCCTTTGCCATTTCGTCATCTTCACTAACATCCTCCTTTTCTGTCTTTGCATCTTCATGATTCAGCTTAGCATTTAAAATGAACTTAGCACAACTCAAGTCCTTTCTGCTTCTTAAAGTCACAACCTTGCACTACTTCTGCCTTTTTTCCTATTTAGGATTAGTCTCTCTATCGCTTGGAAATGTTCCTTTGGTCTATTATGAACCTCATTGGCTAACTGACTAAATTGTGTTTCTAAATTTCTAAATTGAGCTTGAACTTGAGCTTACTGATTTTGCCATTGAGCTTGGTAATTCTACAACTATGTTTGGAATTGAGCATGTAACATACTTTCCCGAATTATTGTACTATATGTGAATTATATTAAATATGATATATTGATGGAGAAATAAAAAGGAATTAAAGTGTCTAGATGTGAAATTGAATTTTGTATAGAATTTTCGGATAGATCCAGGGGTGATTTTTATTTGTGAAATAATAAAATAATTTAAAGTGGTCAAATCCAGATGTGTAATCGAATTCAGATCCGGATGTATAATCAAATTCTAATAAAATTTTCAGATGTAAAATTGGGTTATAATAAAATTTTCAAATGGACCCAAGATAATTTCGAATACGAGACTAGCATTTTAGGAGATTAGAAAGTACGAAAGAACCAATGCATGAAAGACACATGTGAAATACATATGAGAAGTGTTGACAAGTGTGGGGTGATCTAATGGAGTAAGTGACAAGTGTAAGGGCCACATGAAGCATATATAAATAAAATGAAAAGTTGAAAAAAAAAAAAAACAAACAAACAAAGAAGTGAAAGACAACAAGAAGAAGCAATTCAGCAAAGAGAAAGAAAGCAATTCTTTCGTGAAAAGCAAAGGAAGATAACTGCTATTTGGTGATTTTGAAGAACATTTTTGAGCAATCTCAAGACATGCAAGAGGTGTACACAAGTCTAGGAGTGAAATTCATCCATTTGGAGTTAATTTAGAAAGGTAAGATTTGAGTTTTTCATGAACTAGTTTGTGTAGTATTTGGATTTATGGTCTTTGATGGTTTTGTGGTGAAATTATGTTTGGGTTTGAAAAATTGTAACTTTAAGATGATGAGTAAGGACTTACATATGAACTTGGTATGAAATTTGAAGAGAAATTTGTGTGGGATGCATGATATGTCACGCCCAAGTATGTGTGTGAAATGGTTTAAATGTAGTTTGAGTATGTTGTTATGAGTTTTGATGTGATATTGATGTGTAAAATCTTGATGGAAAGTGGAAATATATTGGTATGCAATTCGGCTAAGATGGGATACCATAGACCAAATTTGAGTTTGATTGTTTTGAGTGATTTTCATGCTAGAAATGTATTGAAATGTTGGATTTTGGTATTGAAATGAGAAGCAAAAATATGGTATCTAGAATTGCTATGTTTGGCCATAGTGAGCTTAGAATAGTGGATATGTGTTTTTGAATGTTTTGAATGGTTTCATAGCATGTGTTGATGATGAAAATAACATGGATATTCCAAGAAATACATTAGAATGTAAATGGCTACTTTACGGCTAAACTTTATGTAATTGCAAAGTTATGATGTTTTAAGAATTGAATTTGCATTTACACCCCTAATCATATGTTTAAATGTGATTATGATGAAAAAGAAGTTGAATGAAATTTATAGTATAAGTTAAGCCAACATGGGCCAAAATAATCTAAAAATGTATTTCATGCGTTGATATAGAATTTAGACTTAAATTGGGGTGTTTAAGAATCCTTATGTAGCGAAGCGTTTGTGTGAATTGATACGTGTTAATGAAAGTGTTAAATGTGCGAATAAGTTTAGTTACGACGTAACCTAAAAATATAATGTTAAAATATGCAAGTAACATGGAGACGAAGCAACCTGAAGTCATAAATTATCACGAGCTAGGGAATCATGAAATTCCGTAAGCTAGGAAACTATGAGTGTAAATTTATTTTACGAATGTTAAATGCACTACTAGCTTATTTTTATAGCATTTTTATTTATTTTAAATGATTTTTTATTAAGTATGTTAGCTTATTGATATTTCTTTATATTATTCAAAAAGGAAATGATTTATGCATGAAATTGTAGAAATAATGAGCTCTTATGCTTTAGCAAAATTTTATGAAATATGTTCTAGCATTTTCATACTTATATAATGAAAAATTTAAGTTTGAAATAAATACATAAAGAAGGTTTTCAAAGGTTAATGGCATACCTATATTCATAGATATATTTATAGATTCAGACCCGGTCGGAATATCCTATACGTGTATAACAAGTTTGGGAAAAGTGTGTTACTAACATCTATGTGCGAGGGCTGAGTCAGTCGTGTCACCCTTTACATATGTGGGATATTATCTTGCTCTACGTATGTGATGATAAAATTTTGTTGCGTGGTAGTTGAGATGTCTTTATAGTTTGTCACACTAAGCACCACAAGCAATTTTGCCGCGTAACCTCACATTAAGCGGCGCTAGTTTAGTTGCCATGTGATTATAGCTTCTTGGGTTTCCATTGGTGCGTTTTAGAAAGAAAAGCAAATTATTATTAAATGTAAGATTTAAAATAATAGCATTTTAGCCATTTCCCAAAAGTTTATGAAATATATTAGAATATTATGATTTTATTCAAAGTAAGAGCTTTTAAAACCACTTATCAAATTTACTGAGTATATAGTTTCAAAAATATAAAAATGTTTAAGAGTTAGAAATTTCCTTTAAATGTTTTTGGGAGACTATTTTAGAAAAATAAAGTTTAAATAGAAACGTATAATACTCACTGAGCTCCTTTAGCTTACTCTTTTCTATTTACATTATGAAAAACCTCCCTAGGTGCAGGTACGGGTGCTTAAAGCAAGTAGTCTACGACGCAGAGTTTGGTGGGCTTTTCTGACGATTCCAACTGTGAAATCAATGTACATATTTTGATGTTTTATAAACATGCATAAAGTGAATATTTGTTTTGATTTTATGTAAATATTTGAGTCTCTTTGTATAATGAGATATATTTTTTTTCAAATTCAATGTGGTTTTTATTGAATTATTTTGTTTTATGGTTGAGTTTGATCGTGAAAAGGATCTGAGGTCTAAATTGGAAGTAGAGAAATGAATGTATGATTTTTGAAGTATTTATAGGTTGATTTAAAGGTGTTTTGAAAGGGTTGAAAAGGTCTAAAAACAGCCGTTGTACTGTCGAAATTTTTTTACCCTAATTTTTAGATGATTGTGAAATGGAAATTTATCACAGGTTCACTCCACGGAGTCCTTTCAAGTCAATCATAGACATGAAGATTACAAGGATTTCCATTGGAGTGCCGGGAGGGTTCCACTTGGGTCCCTAAATGAGTAATCCGGGTTGAGTCCCTTCAAAGCATGCTAATTCTAAAACTAAGCTTGCTAGTTTTGTAATAAAGTTTCATGATTTCTATTTGTTTTCAAACACTAGCTCTTCAAATGAAGGTTTCTTCTCTTAAAGTGGGTTAAATTATTATTGTTGTTGACTAGGGAATCCTAGTAGGTATGGATGTTTCATTTGCTGTGCTTGTTTTGGATTGGGCTTCCACAAAAAACCAGGATGATTACGCCATCCTTGGTTATAAGAGTTTTAGTACGAATTGTTGTACCTATTAAAGTTAGCCACATATTGAACTGACTTAGGTATGTATTAGGATTTGTGTCCTAAAAATTTGTAATTTGTAAATATTTAAATAAGTAATATAGAAAATATATTATTTTATTCAATTTATGTGCATTTGTGAAATTTTTACTTCATACAAATATCATATAACATCTATGATTACTTATGTAGTCTCAAACTAAGCATGTAAATGTTATATATAAAAGAATTTAATTTGAGATCAGTAATCAAAAGAGTCTGTAGAATGCAAATAAGTTGGGTACTTTGTTTATGGGAAATCTACAACTGCAGTTCATTTCATATTTGATACAATTATCTTTTTCAAAATCATTCATGTGGTGATGTGAAAATGGAGGCACCTTATATAATAGAGATTATATAGGACTAGACCATGATAAAATTAATTTTTTATTAATATTCGTTAAATAAAGAAATTCATAATTATTAACTTGATGATCATATATGGATTGATCTTAATCCTAAGTGTTTTATGGACTCCTATTTATTGAATCATATCATTTGATTTACATGGATGAGACTATTATAGATTTACAGTTAATAAGTTTCGTACTTTAGAGATGTGATTTAATAAGTGATTGGGAACATTTTATACAATAGTGAAATTCACTCCTTCTTATAAGAAATAAATGAGTAGTTTCCTTAAGTGTCGATTCAGATCTTGAATAATAAGAGCATTCGACTTTCTATTTATGAGTAAATAAAATGATAAATTCATAAGTCGTTATAGATGTATTATTCATTAGAGAATCAATGGTACTTAATAGAATAAGATATAATTAGAGAGATATAACGATTTTAATAATCTAGCTCTAATTATGAACTACTCGTGATGACGAGCCCCGACTCTTTCCCTTAAGGCGACCCGCCCGATAACCCCACGGTAGCCTTCTAGTCGAGATCCGCTCCGGCTGATAGATTCCCGTGAAGTTAAGCCTTTTTACATCTACTGAAAACTCATTTAAAATTTCATTTTCTAGCAAAAATAGGTGGGAACTTTTTCATTTTAAAATATTCACTTGCAAAATGGAATTTACAAAAATTTTAGCAATATAATTGTTGTTTTTCTAAAAATTCTATCCTATAAAAATTAACTGAAAACCTATACACTTCTATTTCCAAACAAATCTCCACTATCAGGGCTGAGGCCCTCATTTCAAAAATCACAAACAACCGCAATCATGCTTTGATTTAAAAGATAACATGAAATTATCAATAACTCATGCAAAAACAAGTTTTCCCAAAAGATATATACAACTATATACAAAATTCGTTTCACAAGTTGTCAAAATCGTAAATATCATGCATATGTTTACAAAGTTTCATAGCAGCACTATACTCAACAACAACGGCTACTCCAAGGCTAGAGTCCTTGCTACAGTAGTTTCTGCACTTGTATCTATCCCTAGGAGGTTTTATTTATAAAACAATAAAACTAAGTGAGTTAATAAACTCAGTGAGTGTCAAGCTTTTATATTCAAACCATGCTTTCTAAAATAGCCCCCCTAAAACGTTAAAATGTATTTTTGTAACTGTTTTCAATCTATAAATTTGAAATGTATTTTCTAGAAACCTCATGCAAAACAAACGCATGTATAACATTCAATATAAATATATTTAATGCGCAATAAAACTGGAATTTATTAACGTATTGAAAAACAAATTTCTAATTTCGAAAAACTGTTTTGAAGCGCTTTTCAAATTCTGAACATGTTGTCGCCTGTATTATTTCATCTCTATTATAAACTATAAAAGGTGATGGCAATAAAATTTTCTAAAAAATTTCTCTTCATAAAATAAACCAACCATCGGTATCTAAATACCACATGGCACCCTAGGTTACTATAAATTGAATTCCATATGGACTTGACCATATGTTTGGTTCTATGTTCTCACGTAGCAACTAGTCGTTATATACCTCTATACGTGCATGAGCTACACACTAAACTAGACTAACTGATATAGTCGCTCCTGCAGGTTTCTTCCCGCTGTTAATGACAGACACCCCTTGACACTATCATGCACACTTAGGGTACTCTGTGTAAGCCCTCATCTCTTAAGTATGGATATTTTAGTATTAATAGATGAATTATGAGGTAAAATATGAACTTCCATGAGTATTATACTTTTAATACCAATATGAGTAATTAGAAAAACCTTAGGAGTAAAGTGGGGAACTAATAGTGATACAAACTAGATAAAGGGTATTGTGGTCATTTCTCCAATCAAGAGTTATATATATAAGTGTTAGCTTCCAACACTTAATCAAAATTTGAAACAAAATAGATTGTAAGAGTGAGAGGGACGGTAAAAGGAAAAAAAAAAAAAAAAAGGGAGGAGAAAACCCAAAGCCACTCCAAGCCATTTCAAGCTTCAAATTAAGAGTTTGGGTTGGATTAAGCTAGATAATCAATATTTGAGCAAGATTAAGGTAAGTTTCCATGAATTTGCTTTAAAATGGTAATAGATAGGTTGTGTGAAATGTTGATTATTGGATTGAATTCTTGTTGAATAATTGATGGGAGTATTGATCTAAAACTAAGATTTGAACCCTAGAACACCCAAAAGGAAGCTTGATTTAAATGAAATCACATAAGAGGTTAGAGTTGAGGTTTATGTGAGCAAAACCCTAGAATTTGATTTTAGATTATTTTAAGCAATTAGGTTGCATTTAAGGTGTTTGATGAAATGTTTGAGAATAATCAAGAGGATAGCTTGAGAAGTGAAATAAGCAATGTGTTGTGTGGGTGTGTGTAGTTCACAGCAACACTAGGGGTGTGTGACACCATTAAGTTTTGATAGAAATGAGCTTGAATTTACGCATGTTAGAGATTAGAAAATCATATGGAAATGTTAGAATTTGAAAAGAAATATAAAAAGCCCAATGTGTTGCTTTAGGTTAGATGAAGGGTATTGGTGACTATCATACAATGTCACTTCTTCTTTGCATTTTCATATGATATATGATCATAATTGAGCATACATGAGTCTAGAAATCCTGATGAAAAGAAAATTGAGTAGAGAATGTAAAAGTGGTGAAGTATGGCATGAAAAAGTAGTGAAAATAGGGGTTTTTGGCTAGGAACCTCCACTCGATGGCTATTTCTTTTCGAATTCACTTATGGGCTGACCTAAATGAGAGTTAGGGAGATGATTGGAGCAAAAATTGATAGAAGAAAAGTTAGGGATTTCGCCCTAGCATAGGTTCGACCAAAGGGGGTCTAAAAAGATCAATTTTTGTTTCGAGCTTCAGAAAAATATTTCGAGCGTATTAGGGTGTTCCTAGGTGATAATAAATGAGATCCATGAAAAGAAATCGAAACTTTAAAGCTCCGATTAAGTTAGAACTAAGATGGGGGAGTTGTAGTAAAAAAGGGCATTGTGTTGTGTTAGTCGCATTGGAAGCTCTATTTGTAATTTTGTATAGTTCATTTTAGCACATTCTAAATGAGAATGTGATGTGTAGGTGAGGAGCAAGCAAGCGGAGCAAGAAAAGCCTAATAAAGCTCTTCCATAAGCCTTGAGTCCAGGTACGTGCTAAAACTTAGTTATGTACGTTGTATTATGATAGGTAAAGTATTATTGTTAGTAGATCATGAATGAATTATTATTATGCTAGTTTTCAATTGAAAAGATCATCATATTTGTCACAATGTAAATTATGAATAAAGCAACTTTTATGAGAATTGAAATCGAAAGCTTTGGATTTAAAGTTTTGACAAATATTGGATTTAAAGTTTTGACAAATAAGTTATTTGGTGCATAATGCACTTAGCGAAAGATGATTTTTCAAAGGCCATGACTATACCATCAGATTGACAGATTTAGACCTAATAAGGATATCCTGCATAGTAAGGCAAAACCTTAGGATATTATCTCATGCTACAATATGCGATGCAGAAAAATTCCCCATGTAGTCGTTGAAGGGTCTCAGTAGCGTCACGGTTGGTGTCAGTTGAAAAATCGCCGCATAACATACCACATCTTACGGCATTAGTTCAGTCGCTATGTGGTTAGAGCATTTAGGGGTACAAATGGTGCTTTCAGAAAGTGAGAATTTATCTTGAAACTTAACGCACTTAGAAATTAGTATATAGTTGATCATGAGATTTATTAGTCGCTTTAAGATTGTGTTTGCTATCCTTGTTACATCGAGATCTTTGTATAGCCTCCTTACGATTTAAGCAAGTAACAATTTTAAATCAAAAAAGCGTAAAGCTCTCACTGAGCTTCTACGAGCTCACTGTTTCATTGTTTTCTTTCTAAAATTCCTCTGCAGGTACTAGCATAGGTGAAAATGGTGAAAGGACACTTTCATCAATATAGGTGGGCACGCTCTCGACAGATGCATCGTATAAACTATAATTGCATTTTGTTAAAACCAGAAACTAAACATTTGCATGCATCAATTTTTGTATTTTTTTATACTACCCATCATGAACTTATAACATTACATTTTTGTGATAGAAATTACTTTGTAAAGTTTTTTTAAGATGCAATGTGTATGATTTCTTTTGGTTAGTGTACTTGTTTCTTTAAATTAGCTATTGTTGCGGATTTATGAGAATGTTAACAAAATGAAAGAATGCTTGTTTGCGAACAATGAAGTTGGGTTGTGGTTGAAATTATATGGGAGTGTATTTTCTCTATAAGTTATTTTGGGAACTTTAGAAATGCAGTCATTATGCTGCCAGATTTTCATTAATATGATTTTCGATAAACGATCACTTTTATGTCTCCATTTAAAACCAATCCAACTAGTTTCAACAAATGAATTCAAATTAGTTTTGAAGAAAGTCTAAAGAGCAAGTTCAAGGGCTCACTCTGCAGATTTTGTTAGCCCGCCTAGCAGGGTCTGAGGGAGGTTCGTTGGAGTGCCGAGTGAGGCCTACCGAATAGTAGCCTAGGAGAATTCGGTTTGGGCTTTATCACGCCGATCGAAAATAACTACTTTAAATATATATATGAGGCATACCATAGACTTATAAAATCATTTCCATACATATTGCTTTTCATCAAATAATCCATAATTCACATAATCTTTCTAAAATTCATACAAGAGGTTTTCATTCTAAAACTCATTTATTATAAAAATTTACTTTCTAGTATTCAAAGCATGAATATAAATTCAACATATAAAATTCATGGTAATTAGAAAGCAATTGCATCAAAATATTTTGAAATAGACACTCATATTTTATCTTAAATTTAAGCATATCGCATAAATTCATTGAAGAAAAACTAATTGCGTCAAAACTTTTTTGGAAAGGCACTTACATTATTCCTTAGCTCACTATCAAATTCAAAATCAATGGGAAAGTTTCCTCGCCTCCACGTAACCTATACATTTTCATATTATATTTTTAGATTACGTCGCAACCAACATAATTCGCACGCATATTTTATAACCATGTATCAATCCACATAAACACCTAGTTATTCTAGTATTTAGAAACATCTCTTTTTAAGTCGTTTCGACATCGATTACTTACATTTATCTTCCATTCGAAATTCTAATTATTTAAACACACAAACGACATTGTACGAAGCCTAAATTAATATTAATGGATCGAGCAATATTTTTGAATCAATAACTTCCTATGTTGGCCGAACCTAGCTCATATTGATACCATCAATCTTATTAAGTTTTCTCATCAATTTCACAATCAAACATGTCAAAGAATAATGTAAATTTCATTTAAATTCACCAAGCATCATTTTTGGACAATTACGAAAAGTTTAATCGTGAAATGGTTATTTGACATTCCATGAGTTTTCTTTCGATTTCCAAGCTAATTCCATCATCCAAATATCCCATAATATCACACAAAACAATCAAAAACAAATTTCTATCATTTGAACACATCTTTGACCGAATATACACCATGCAATTGTACCAATTTGTAGTTTTTCATTCTAACATCAAAATCCAATATTTCAACATATTACCTAGCATGAAAACCACTCAATAACTTAACTCAAAATGGATCAAATCTGTCTCCTCTTAATCAAATGGAAAGCTTGTGCCTTGCTTCTTGCATGAAATGAAATCAATCAAAATTCTATCCAAACTCACCGTGAAAAACTACTACCATTTTTGGTTTCTTCCTTTCAAGTGAGCTCTCCTTTTCTCCTCTCCAAGCCGAACACAAAGCTTCTTGTTTGTTTCTATTGTGTTGTGATCGAATACCCCTTGTGATTATCTTGGTCTAAACACCCCTTAGATGACCGAATTGCTTCTTGTTTGTTTCTTGCTTTCACTTAATATATATGTGCTTAATAGATGCTAGCCATTTGTCACACATCATTTTATCCACCATACACTTGTCAAACATCTCCCCTCTCTCACAGACACATGGCTTTCATGCAAACCTTCATTCTCTCTTTTTGTGACACTTGTCACGCATGCATTCTTCCATCATTCCAATCTTCTAAAATATCATTTTCATATTCGAAATCGTATCAGATCTGCCTGAAAATTTTATTATAACCCAATTTCAAATTCAGAAACTTTATTAGTATTCAGTTACTTATTCGGATCCAATCACTTTAAGTTATTTTATGATTTAGAAATTAAAAACCATCCTCGGACTTCCTGAGAAATATACTAGAATTCAATTTATCATTCAAACCATATCCGGTCTACCCGAGAATTTCATTAGAACTCAATTTACCCATCCTGACTTTCTTGAGAATTTTATTAATCATTATCGGACTATCCGGGGATTTTATCATAACATAATTTACGCATTCGGATCTTTCTGGGGATTTATCAATTGTTTCCATTCTATTAAAAAATTATTTTAGAAATTTAATTTCTTATTTGGGCACTTTAATTTCTTTTATTTCTTCATAAATACTATATACGGTACTAAAATCAAATAGTCAAATAACTTCGGATCACTTACAATCTCTTTAAATGGGCTCATCTTTGATCCATCTTACTTTCGTTTAACTATAGTGTTAATTCCGAAACTTTTGATTTGTATGGTCCACTTTCCGAAAATCACTATTCATACGGATACTATTTATACGAAAATACTATTCACTGAAAAAAATTTTATTTCTCCAATGAAGAGAAAATTTTGGGTTTTACAAATATGAAAATCACTATTCACTCAAAATTACTATTTATCTAAAAAGACTATTCATCCGAAAATATTATTCATTTGGAAAAAAAAATTTATTTATCCTAAATAGAGAAAATTCCGAGCTTCACATGTGAAGGATTGAATCATACAAATTTATCAAATCAATGGACACTAAAAATTTAGATCGTGTAAAACATCTTCAATTTTAAGAGTGCAGCTTTAAGTTTTTAGTAGAGTAACTTTAAGGTTAATAATAATGAATTATTTAATTAAAGAGTTTAATTAATAATTTTGATATTATTAGAGCTCAAATTGTAGGTCCATTTGGTCCCCTTACTAGCTCACAACCACATAAAAACATAGGACAGAATATAATTGGATTGTCCAATTATTAGTGTCACATATAAATTTTATGGACACATTTACAAATTATTTAAATAATTTGATTATTTAAATATGTGTAACTATATAATTAATTGTTAATTATTTAATCATCTATAGAGATTATAAGTTCAATTCTAAATGATGCCATTAAATTATTTATGATATAGAATAATTTAATTTAATGAAAAATTATTAAATTAATTGAAATAGTAATTTAATTAGAATTAGATTCCATATTACATTTAATTAAAGGAGTTATCATTTAATAGGAATTAGATTTCATATTAAATTAAAAATAAAAAATTTCAAGTCAATAAGGAATTTGATTCCATATTGGATAGGAACTAAGTCTTTCAATTTAAAAAGGAATTGAATTCCTTGTTAAATTGAAAAACCCTAGCTTACCATTATAAAAGGTGTTTTATGTTGGTAACAAAAGGGAGGATTTTTGGCTACTTAAACCAAAAACTTTCATTGATTAAAAACATTATATTGCCACCCACTTCAAAAGAAATCAAGAACATTGTTTATTGATTTCTATAAAATTTTCTTTTATGAAAAGATATTCTGATTTAATTCTTCCAGATTGTGTTCACGCACAATTTCTTTTGTGAAAAGTCGTAGCAAGAAAGATTGTGTGGTGAAGAATCCACAAATCAAAAAGGATCAATTCAATCTTTATACAATGTAAGATTTGATCTTATTAATTTATTTATTGAATTATTATTACTAGCATCGATCGGACAAATTTTGTTTAGAAAAATATTTAAAATTCATGTTTCTGCATTAATTTAAAATTAATCTTTTCCTTCAGATTATTCATGCATCTATCTGTTGTATGATTTCCCCCACATCCTTCACAATTAACGCTTGAGGTTTGAATAAATTCACTTCTTCTACATTCATGCTTAATAAATTAGCCCTCTTAGTTAGAGGAGACATTTGTGCAATCAATGGTGTGATTACAACTAACTCATGCGTTTCAGCTACCTTTCTTGGCATAGATTATTAGGTCATTAATTATCATTATTTTATGTCCATTTTACCTATTATTTATGCTATGTTTTGTGTAGAATTGGTACTTTTAATGTATTTAGTGTCTTTGTGTTAGAAATTAGGTTTTGAGAAGACGAGGATGGAATCAATGAATTTTTAAAGAATAATGCAGCTTTAGAAAATTAAAGAAATTCAAGGGGTTGATTGTTAAATTGCTATTTGAATTCAAGTTAAAAAAGGAGACAATAATCCAATTTAATTCAAAATTCTCTTTAGTGCAAGAGTTTGAATTAGAGATGAAGATCAAGAAGAATTTGGATAAAATCAGGATTATTCAAGAAATGTTGGAAAAGGATTCAAGAATTATGCAAGAGTTTGAGATAAACTGGAATAAGAGGGTTGTTTCTAATTAAATGCAAGACAAGTTGCTTGCTATTCACGCATGAAGTAAAAAGTTTACAGAAGGTGCCAATATCAAGAAACTTTAGTTGCTTGCAGTGGTCGCTCGAAGTGGCAAAGTTGCCAAAGGGGTGACCACTTTAGGTGACCTTGGTGACGGCAATTACCGTTAGGAAAAAAATGTGACACAAGGTGTGTTCACAAGCTATGACTCCCTATTTTCTTGGTTTTCTAGATAAATTCAAACATTTATTTTAATTGATAATTATGGGCAATTATCAACTCCGATTTTTGAGACTTTTCCACCAAACTATATCACCTATTAATACTCCTCTCTTCACAATTTTTCACATTCAGTTAGAGACCAGGAGAAGGTAGAAAGAGCGACGTGAGTTGCAATAAGGCTTGACTTCTGGTTCTATTTTTCTTGTTTTCTTTATTCAATTATTTTGTGTCATTTTAAAGCCATATGTGGCTAATTTCTTTTGTTAGTTAGGCTACTTGAAGTCTTAGACATGAAATCAATCTTTATTTATTTTTATTGAAGTTATTTATTTTTACATGATAAAATTAATGTCTCTATTTTAATTGTATTTTATTAATTTTGTTTATCTGACTGGCCATCGTAGGAGCATATTTTAGGATTGTATTATAACGATATAAGTCGCACACCTAACAAGAGTATTCTTAATTTGCAACAATCAATTGTTTACGAACCAATTGAGAGACATTAATTCATAGTTACCTATGATAGATGCCATGTTCTAGGATTTGTGAGATGTTCATATTCTTCTAGTTCTTAATGAGTTCTAATTATTAAACTTAAGTAGACATCATACTAGGTTATAATTAGGAATACAGGTATACATAGACGTCATGTGATTTATATACAATCTAAGAAATAATTAATACGACATGCTGTATGACTATTACCTTGTTGTGAATATCTTTATTATGCATTAATATTGTTGTGCTTTATTGTCGATGTTGGAATTCAGTCGACGGGTAATCAATGCCCAATACTTGCAATCAATGTGAGAAAGCACAAATACCAAGAAAGGACACAGACAAATACCAAGAATCAAATAAGGAACACCAAACTTTTACGTGGTTCAACAAATATGAGCCTACGTCCACGATTGTTTGTCTCTTAAATTCTGCAGAGTGACAGTGTATTATTAATTATTTTCTGATGATGTTACAATGATTTTAATCCCTATTTATAGGGAAAGAGGCGTTACAATTCTGGTTGCAGCAAATCAGGAAAAGAATCCAGAATTAATTACACTTCCCAAATAATCAGGAAAAATAAGGAAAAGATTTGTAATTTAATTACACTTCCTAATTTGGTTGGAATAATATCAGGAAATTACCATAATTATCTCGAGATAAGGTTGATTTGAATTTGAGTAGACTTCCATATCCGATGAGGAAATCACGGTTTGATTGGGTAACTGCCATATTCGGAGAGAGAATCATGGTTGAATTAGGTAACTGCCTGTTCTGGAAGATACTGCATTTATTACGCTTCTGAGCGAGCTGAAGAGTTTGTTGGTCTTAGAATCGATACTGGGCCTCGTCATGGGCCTTGACTTTATCGGACCTTCTTATCAGGCCTAAAGTGGGCTTTTACTAGCCCATTTAATGAGTCCGAAAAATACATACAACATTAGCCCCCGAGCTCTCAATTCGCTTCTGCGAGCTGGGAGCTCGAGCTTGCTGGTAAAAGCTGGCTTCCTTGGCACACTAACTTTTAATAACTGCCTATGCACCTTTTCAAATTCCACCTTTTCAGTTGCGACACGTG
This sequence comes from Litchi chinensis, assembly GCA_019925255.1. Lineage (NCBI taxonomy): Eukaryota > Viridiplantae > Streptophyta > Magnoliopsida > Sapindales > Sapindaceae > Litchi > Litchi chinensis. The sequence goes on from CM034474.1 coordinate 22,396,617, forward strand.
GCAGTCATGCAGAAGGTAGCTGAAACGACGCCTGTACGTCTTTTACACGCGCATTTAATGTGCACGTCTTTCAACTGACGGCTACATGATTACAAGGCCATACCTCGCGCTGCACTGTTGGATTAATGACGGTTACATAGCAGACAGATCTAACGACTGGGGTTCAAGCTCGCTTGTCTATATAAACTGATGAAAACCCTTACATTTTCTTTTTATCTGTCATTTTCTCTCAAAGCAACCAAGCAATCACGCAACCAAGCTCAAAGAACTTTATGAAAATCAACACCTCCAGCCACCATTTTTTCACTTCCATCAAGGATTCAAGGTAAACATTTGACTTCTTTTCTTCAAACTTTCTGTCTTTTTGATTTATTTTGTTGAGTTCTTATCATATTGCACTTTATTGTTTGTTGTGAAATGGTTTGAGTACAACATGCCGTTGTTGTTAAGTCTTTCTGATCACTGTTGAATCTTGTTGCTATGGGTTCTTTGTTTGAACGTGACTTTTCAACTTCTGTTGATTAGATCTTTGTTTCACGCTTATCAGCGACCTGATTACTGTTGTAGTTTGTTATGTTTATGAACTGTTGGATTATGCCCCTGTAGACTGTTAGCTCGTAGGTCGCTTATTCATAGGTTGAGCCCCCCATTCCATGAATAACCTGCAAAGTAGGAGACTTAATATATTTGGCATTTTAATAACTTGCTACGACCTGAGAATACTTCTTTGGTACAGATGTCTTCAAGCGGAGCTAGCAAAGTAATTTCTCAAAGTAAGGGGGCTCACGAACATGATGCAGCTCGGGAGCATATCAGGCAGAGAAGAGAAGCTCGGGATACCTTTGCCCGCCATCCTTCTTCTTTAGAGCCCTCTGAGGTGGAAGGGCATATCTTGCAATTTCACATCCCTTTGGGTTGTCGCGTACTGATACTGGCTCCCAAAAATCACGCAGGTTATCCATCACAGGGGTACGTCGCTGTCAGTGCCCAACATCTCGAGCAGGGACTAAGGTTCCCCATACCTCCATACTTGATTACATTTCTCAATGCCGTCAAGCTCGCACCATTTCAATTGATGCCGAACTCTTATACACAGCTGACTTCACTAGCTCTGGCCTTCCTCAGGAATGACTTCCCATCGCCATCTCCAAAAATCATACTGCAATTTTACAGCTTCAAGGCTGTAAGTGCGTCGGAGAAATCCGAGGGCATGTTCTACCTCACAGCTTACCCGTCAAAGTACAAAGATCTCTTGCCCCAAGGAGATGCGAAGGGTAAGTCCAATGTTGGACCATATAAAACGAGCTGGTTCTATGTCTCCTGCCCCTCTCTCACGGGCCTCCAAAATTTCAGCTTCGTCCTGAAACCAGGTATACATAAAGGAAATATAGCGAGCTGATTTTATTTTGTATTTTTATCATTATTTTTTATTATAATGCTTTGCTTTGCAGCACTGAAAATGGACGAGTCCCCTCTTAGCAGCGAGGAAAAACGAGCTCTTGATAAGCTCGCGAATTCGGGGGAAGCGGGCATCAACAACAAATTCGATGACGCTGTTCTCAAAGTTTATGGCTTTGCCCCTCCTGAGGATTCTCCGCTGCTGCGTCCTGAAGAGGATATAGGCAACATGGGTGACAGGCCCAGACTTCCTTCTGTCCTTGAAGTTCCAGTCCAGGTCGGGGATACATCTGCTCCTCGACCTCCAAAACCAGTTACTCTGCGATCAGCGAAATCAACTCATGCACCTTCTCTTGCTCGGAAAACTTCTACTAAGAGTGTTCCTGCTCGCCCCCCAGTTCAGATAAGATCGGCTTCATCTCGCGCCTCATCAAAGGGTGCATCTCAAACAACTTCTCCAGCTCGGACAGGGTTAGCTCCAGTCCACACAGCCCCTACTACACAAGTTGACTCATCCCCTTCTCCACATCACACATCTGTTCTAGGGGCTTCATTGCCGGTTTCAGCTCGCGCTCCAGCCGCTGTTCCTTCCTCTGGGCGAACTCCAGCCAACAGGAGGAAACTTGTTCTTTTGAAATCCCCCCCCTCTGAACGACCTACTACATCTCCAGCCTCCTCGACTCTTTCAGCGAAACGGCCTGCTGAGGCCTTAGTCACTCCAACCGTTCCCTTAAAACGCTCAAAGCCATCTATCTGCTAAGGACAAGGCTCCTACGACCGCTACTCTTAGCGAGGTGCCTATTGAGGCCATTGCTCCTTCAATCGTCGTTCCCAGCGAGGTGCCCGCTAAAACCACTGCTCCTTCAATCGCTGTTCCTAGCGAGGTGCCTGCTGCTGCTGAGGCCACTGCTCCCTCAATCGTTGTTCCCAGCGAGGTGCCTGCTAAAGCCACTGCTCCTTCAACCGCTGTTCCCAGCGAGGTGCCTGTTGCTGCTGAGGCCACTGCTCCTTCAACCCTCCAGTTGACTCCAGCTTCAAGCTTGCAACCTGGAAAATGGGGTGCTCCTCCTAAGGTTGCTTCCCAAGCAACCCAAGCTGGCCCCAGCAGGTATGTGATTAGGCGTACTGTTGCTTCGCGACGTGGTGCCTCCCGGGATGATGAGTGTGATATCCCGGAGCGTGAGAGAACCCCTTCGCCAACCAAATTAGTCATTGAGCTTGGTCCTGGGGGAAGATATTTAAATTCCTTCCTTAACAACTGGGCAACAATTATGCTTACTCATGCAAATGTCTTGGAGAACAGGTGCCTTAAAGGCGAGGACCTCGACGAGTTCGCAGCTCGTCATTGCATGCTAGTAAGTCATATTTCCTTATTTGCTGACTTCTTTATTTCAACAAATATTAACTCATATCATTTTCAGGGCGCCCTTGCTGCAATGAAGCGGAGGAGGGAGATAAGGGCTACAAATGATGAAATAAGGAAGTTGGAATACGAGTTGGAGGCTGCTACTGATGATATAGCTCGCTTGACCGAAGGCAGAATATAGGGTCAGGAAGCTCAGATCGCTGAGGCGAATGCTGCGAGGCAGACCTTTGAGGAAGCTCTAAAGAAAATGGAAAATGAGCATGTCATGCTAAAAGATGAGCTTCTCAAGGCGAAAGAAGAATTGAGGCAGTCTGAGTAGCGGGCTGAACTGGACGAGCAGAGGGCTTCAACTGCAGAGGAAAAGATCGAAGTGCTTCATCGCCAAGTTGATGCTGCTTTGGCACGAGCTAAAGCTGCTGAGAAATAGGTCGAGGAAGCTAAAAAGTGAGCTGATGAAATGGAAGCTGCAGCTAAACGTGCTGAGGAGGCTGCAACCAAACGAGCTAAGGAGGTTGGAACCGCGGCTAAACGTGCCGAGGAGGCTGAGCATCGAGCTGAGGTGCTTAGGCAACAGGTGGGGAAGGCTATTCAGCAGGCTGAGGCTGCGGAGCAGCGAGTTGAAGACATGAAGAAAGAAGCTGAAGTCGTCAACCGTCATGCTGATAATGCTTTTGAAGAGCTAACGGTTTTCAAAACGCAGGCTGCTCAAGAGTTGGAAGTGCGGGTTGCAGACGCAAGGGACGAGGCTGAGGAAAGAACAGGCCGTGACTTCCTCTACACACTGTGGATGTCCCATCCAGAGATGGATTTTTCTATCTTTGGGGACATAAGACTTGAAACCGTTGAGGATTTTAAAGCAAGAGCTACCTCGCCTTCAGTCGGTCCAATCCCGTTAGTAGAGGAGGCTCATGGTACGACCTCTCAGGCTGAGCCCGTTATTGACCTCGATGCCTCTGGTGTACCTCCTTCGCATGAAGAACCTTTAGTAGGTCCAGGCCTCCCAGCTCAGGATTAAGAACTTGTTTTCTTTTCTTTTAACTTGTATTTTTTTTCAGCTTTTCAATTTGTAAACAACTTTTACACTTAATGAAATTTCTTTCATTATTTCTTCTGTGTTGAATGTATTTAATCTATCACATATGTTCTAACATATTTTATGATTTTTTACTTTAAAATTATCAAACTTCTTGCGAGCTGATAGTTAATGAATTAAAAATCTAATAATGATTAAAGCAATCGCTTAATTCATCAATTAATAAAATCTTGTAAGTATAAGAAATTGGTTGGTTAGAATATTGACGAGCTATGCAGGGTACTTAACCACTCCTGCCATTTAGGCTCTTTTGGCGAGCTATGCAGAGACACTTAGTCATCTGCTTTTTAGGCTCTTTTTATACAGCGAGCTATGCAGTGGGTCGTCACCTCAACTGCTTTTTCGGCTCTTTCTATACAGCGAGCTATGTAGTGGGTTGTCACCTCGACTGCTTTTTAGGCTCTTTGTATTGTAGCGAGCTATGCAAGGACACTTAGTCACTTGCTTTTTAGGCTCTTTTTATATAGCGAGCTATGCAGTGGGTCGTCACCTCAACTACTTTTTCGGCTCTTTCATTTCAGCGAGCTATGCAAGGACACTTAGTCACTTGCTTTTTTGGCTCTTTTTATACAGCGAGCTATGCAGTGGGTTGTCACCTCGACTTCTTTTTAGGCTCTTTGTATTATAGCGAGCTATGCAAGGACACTTAGTCACTTGCTTTTTTGGCTCTTTTTATACAGCAAGCTATGTAGTGGGTCGTCACCTCGACTGCTTTTTAGGCTCTTTGTATTGTAGCAAGCTATGCAAGGACACTTAGTCACTTGCTTTTTAGGCTCTTTTTATACAGCGAGCTATTAAGTTCGGAGCCCGTTTAGCCTAGTGAAATCAGTTGCATCATAAGCTGAGAGAAATGGAAGCTTTCATGAACTAAAATGAGTTCGATTTACATACAACAAAGTGTTTATTGATAATAAGGGTGGAGATGCTCGACATTCCAAGCTCGAAGAACTTCTGCTCCATTCTCATTGGCTAAATGATAAGCTCCATTCCCCAAGCTTACTTTGACAACATAGAGTCCTTCTTAGTTCGGGCCTAAGGATCCATCACTTGGCTTGCGGGCTCCTAGCAGAATGAGACGTAAAACTAAGTCTCCAACATTGAATCTGCGAATCCGAGCATGTTTGTTGTAGTATCTCGCTATTCTCTGCTGATAGACAGCTACTCTCAACCTGGCCGTTTCCCTGGCTTCTTCAAGTAGGTCCAAGTTTGCTGCAAGCAGTTGATCGTTGTCGTTTGGATTGAAGGTTGCTCTTCTTTGCGAGGTGACTTTAAACTCAGCTGGGATCATAGCCTCAGATCCATACACCATCAGATCCATACACCATTGAGAATGGGGTCTCGCTAGTGGAGCTGCGAGCTGTGGTCCTGTAAGACCATAATACTTTCTGAAGCTCGTCTACCCATGCTCCCTTCTTTGTTTACAATTTCATCTTCAAGGTCTGCTTGATAATCTTGTTTACAGCTTCAACTTGGCCATTGGCTTGTGGATGGCCCACTGCTGAGAAGCTCTTAACGTTCTTGAGATCGTTGCAGAACCTGAGAAACTGGTCACTAGCGAACTGGGTCCCATTATCAGTTACGATTTATTGTGGGACTCCAAATATGCAAATAATGTTACTCCACACGAATTTCTCAATCTTTGTTGTGGAGATTTCTGTTAGCTCCTTCGCTTCTTCCCACTTGGTGAAGTAGTCAACTGCGACCACGACATGTTTGCATCTTCCCCGAGCCATTGGCAGAGGCTCGATTAAATCCATCGCCCAGATGGCAAAGGGCCATGGGCTCACCATTTGTTGGAGATAAGCTGGTGGAGCTCGTGGAATCTGGGCAAACCTCTGACACTTGTCGCATTTTTTGACTAAATTGATGGCATCCTACCTCATGGTGGGCCAACAGAAACCTTGACGAAGTGCCTTCTGAGCCAGAGATAGCCCCCCAGCGTGGTTCCCACAATGACCTTCGTGTATCTGCCTCAGTACTCTTTCGCACTTAGGGCCATCAAGGCATCTTAATAGTGGAGCTAAGAACCCCTTCTTGTACAATGCATCATCATAGATGTAATACCTGGCTGCTATAGCTCGTAGACGCCGGGCTTCCAGCTTGTTGCTTGGCAGCTTTCCATTATGCAAATAATTGAGAATAGAGCTCATCCAGGAATCAGGCTGCACAGTTATGGCCATCGTCACATTCTTTTCCTTTGTACTTGGAGCTGGTAGAAATTCAACTGGGATTGCCCCAAGGAAATCTGCATCTCGTGTGGTCGCGAGGCGAGCTAATGCGTCTGCATGCGAGTTCTAAGCTTGCGGGATTTGCTTCATCTCGTACTTCTAAAACGCACCTAGCAGCTCGTGAACTTTCTAGAGGTACATGGCCATTTTTGGTCCCTTGGCCTGATACTCCCCCAATATGTGGCAGACAACGAGCTGCGAATCACTGAAGACTTTCAAACACTCAGCTCGCATTTGCTTAGCTAAACGCAAACCTGCGAGCAAGGCTTCATACTCAGCCTCATTGTTTGTCGCCTAGAAGCCAAACCTCAGAGCACAAAGGATCTTGTAGCCTTCAGGACTGATCAGTAGAATTCTAGCTTCAGCTCTCTGCTCGCTGAAAGATCCATCAACATAAAGCTCTCATGCTGGATCTTCAGAAGACTCAGCTTCATCATCCACAGGTCCCGTAAACTCTGCAATGAAGTTTGCCAGAGCTTGAGCTTTGATAGCTGTCCTTGGCTTAAATTGCATATCGAACTGTGCGAGCTCCACTGCCCATTTCAACAGACGACCTGATGTGTCCGCTTTCTGCAAAACCTACTTCAACAGGTATTAGGTGAGGACTTCGATGGTATGAGCTTGGAAATAAGGTCGCAGCTTCCTTGATGCGATCACCAAGCAATAAGCAAGCTTCTCCATCTACGAGTACTTAGTTTCAGCATCTTGCAGCCTTTTACTTACATAGTATACTGGAAGTTGCGTCTTTTTTTCTTCCCTCACTAGTGCAGCACTCAGAGCTTGCTGTGACACTCCGAAGTACAAGATCAATTTTTCTTCTTTTTTGGGCTTGGAAAGAAGTGGAGCTCGCCCCATATATTCCTTCAGCTGTTGGAAGGCTATTTCACACTGTTCAGTCCACTCGAAGCTCTTTGCTTTCTTCAGAATGTCAAAGAAGGGGACACACTTGTCCGTAGCTTTCGAAATGAACCTGCTCAATGCTGCAACCTGGCTATTGAGGCTCTGCACGTCTTTCACCCTGGTTGGCGATCTCATGTCGATCAATGCTTTGATCTTCTCAGGGTTTGCTTCAATTCCTCTACTGTTGACCATGAAGCCTAGAAACTTCCTCGAAGCTACTCCAAATGCACATTTGAGCGGATTTAACTTCATCTGGTAGCTTCTCAGAATCCGAAACATCTCTCCCAGGTTGCGTACATGGTCACCTATCTGCTTGGATTTCACCATCATATTGTCAACATAGACCTCCATGGTTTTTCCAATTTGCTCATCGAACATCATGTTCACCAAGCGTTGGTAGTTCGCTTCAGCATTTTTCAACCCGAAGGGCATCACCTTGTAGCAATATAAGCCACGATCAGTCATGAACGAGGTGTGCTCTTCGTCCTCGGGATTCATGGGAATCTGGTTATATCCTGAATATGCTTCCATGAAGCTCAGGAGCTCGTGGCTAGCAATAGCATCCACGAGCTGGTCTATTCTTGGCAAGGGGAAACTATCTTTGGGGCACGCCTTGTTCAGGTCAGTGAAGTCGATGCAAGTCCTCTACTTCCCATTCTTCTTCTTTACCAGAACCGGATTGGCGACCCAGGTCGGATAGTAAGCTACTCGAATGAATTTGTTAGCCAGCAGCTTGTCTATCTCTTCTTTTAACGCTAAATATCGTTCCCCTGTCATTGCCCTTCTCTTCTGACAAATTGGCTTGTGGTGAGGGTTAATATTCAACCTGTGAGACATCACTCTCGGATCTATTCCTACCATATCCTCATGATTCCATGCAAACACATCCAAGTTCGCCTTCAGGAAGTCAGCGAGCTGAGTTCTCAGTCCTGGTGCTAATCCTTTCCCTAGCTTTAGGCACCTTTCTGGATCTGCCTCGCTGACTTGTACATCCTCCAATTCTTCAACTAGCCCCGTAGCCCGGTCTACATCTACCTCGCGAGGGTCCAGGTCGAGACTAACTCCTTTCTTAGTCATAGTTCGTGGCTCGCCCCCTGAGACCACATTCACCTTCTTTCCTCTCACGCCCATCTTCACAGCATCTTCATAGCAGTGTCTTGCTAAATGCTGCTCTACTCGAACACATCCGATGCCATTAGGAGTTGAGAACTTAACTGTGAGAGTTCTGGTCGAAGTAACCACGTCCAACTCGTTCATAGCAGGTCTCCCAAGGACCACATTATATGCTGATGGGCAGTCAATTATCAAAAAATCTGTCAGGGTTGTTGCCTGACGACCTGCCTCCGCAAGAGTCAATGGCAACTTAATCTGCCTCACTAGTACTACAGCATCTCCAGTGAATCCAAATAAAGGCTCTGGGGATGGTCTCATTTGTTCTACTCGCAGCCCCATCTGATCAAAACAGCTCCTATACATCACGTTGACAGAGTTTCCAGTATCAATCATGATGCGCCTAACTTCCACATTGCTGATTTTAGCTCGTATAACCAGCGCATCGTTATGAGGCCAGATCACTCATCTAGCATCTTCATCTGTAAATACAATCTCGTCCGAGGTCGGCTTTGCTCTTTTGGCAGGTCCCTCCGACCCATTGAGCTGAAACGAATGATTCACCTCTCGGACGTACCTCTCATGCGATCTGTTGGAATCACCTGCGATATGGGGGCCACCATAAATGGTAAAAATGGTTCTTACCGCAGGTTCCTGACCTTGCTCGGAAGCTCGTAGGGGCTATTGCTAATGTGTTGGCTGTTGGTGAGGTTGTTGTTGTGGAGGTCGCAAGTCTGTGGGTCGCCCGACCTCGCCTGATCAATTTCTCGATGGCGTTCTTCAATGCCCAGCAATCTGAACTTGCTCTGATCTCTTTATTGAACTGGAGCCCTTAAGGGATTGGGCCTCCCAAAATCTTCTCTGTTTCTTTCTGCAGCGTAAATCCTGTCCGGTGAAGCCGTCAGGACGCTGTATCCTTCATAACGACCTTGACGTCGAGGTCGCTCGTATCTTGGCTCTCTCCTCACTTTCTTAGCGATCTGGTTACTTGAGCCACTATTTCTTCCTTCTTCGTTCCTGCCATTGTTTCTCCTTTTTGGCTGGCTAGAACTGCCTGCTTCGTTCTTCTGATTCTGCTTCTTCGGGTCGAAGGTCTCTTCCCACCTGATCTCTTTCGCAGCTCGCTCGTAGAACTCTCCCAGATCCTTCACTGGGGACTTGTAAATGCTCTCGTACAACTTTCCATCCTTGCGCAGCCCAGCTGAGATCGTTGTCAATATGCTTTCATCTGATGGATGCTCGACATTCGCGACCTCGCGTCTAAACCTTGTGATATATTCTTTCAATGACTCACCCTGATGCTGGAAGATTATAGCTAGGTGGCAGGATGGAGCGAGCTGCCTTCTTAAAGCCCTGTACTGACCAACGAACTTCTGTTGGCATTGCTCCCAACTACCTATGCTGCGAGCTAGGAGATTTTTAAACCACGTCCTCGGAATATCCCCTAATGTAGCTGGGAATACACGACACTTTACCATTGGATTTCTTGTCTGCAGATCCATCTGAACGTTGAAAGCGTCTAGATGGTCATATGGGTCATTGTCCCCATTATACTGTTGGATGTTTGGCATCTTAAACCTCGGGGGGAGAGGCTGTGTCTCAATCTCCCTTGTAAAGGGAGTCCTTTCCCCGTAGTATCCACGCTGTTCCGAGGCTCCAGGTTGTGCCTCCAACTGCTGGACCCTTTGGAAGAACTCCTCTACTTGGGGATCTTGGAGCTCGTATTTCCTTCTGTGATCATGACTAGGGGTAGGATGCTCTGGGTCATACCTTTCGTCCTCTTCGAACAGACCCTCAGGTTGAAGGGATCTTCCCTGCCTATGCTCATCATTAAACCGCGCGAGCTGCAGCTCTGGCTCTATCATGGCCAACCTCTTCCCGTCGGTTTCCATCCTGGCTCAGTCTTACTACCAAGCTATCTGGGCGCGCGACCTCCCTTTCTTCCCGAACAGGGTGTCCTCCAGCCCTAGAGCGCGCATTGGAGGAGCGAGCTGAGCCTACAGGTCGTGGGACTTCTCTTGCCAGCCTGTCAGGTATTTGCATCACTTCATGCTGCTGGGGCACATATCTTGGTGCCTGAACCTCAACCCTGGGCATGTTCTGTACTTGAGTCTGTACCAACATATTGACGGCCTCTGTGAGTTGTTTGACCATATCCTCCAGCGTTTCTTGCCTCTGGATCAGCACATTCTGCCCTTCGGCTAATGGGGCAATTGGAACTGTCTGACGGAGAGGCAAAGGAGGGATACCTGTCGCGGCGCCGAGTGTCTGTCCATAGGACGTGCCTGCTGCATGCATGGGTGCATCCTGTATAGGCTGTAAGTTCTGCTGAGATTGGTTCATATGACTCTCCGCCTGGACCTCATCTCCAAAATTCCTGTTTGTTCTGGTCCTTGCCATGTTGTCAGAAATTGATGAACTGAGATGAAAAAGATTGCAGTTTGGGCCCTCCTTCTAGTGCCAAAATGTCGACGTTGGAATTCAGTCGACGGGTAATCAATGCCCAATACCTGCAATCAATGTGAGAAAGCACAAATACCAAGAAATGACACAGACAAATACCAAGAATCAAACATGGAACACCAAACTTTTACGTGGTTCAGCAAATATGAGCCTACGTCCACGACTGTCTGTCTCTTAAATTCTGTAGAGTGACAGTGTATTATTAATTATTTTCTGATGATGTTACAATGATTTTAATCCCTATTTATAGAGAAAAAGGTGTTACAATTCTGGTTGCAGCAAATCAGGAAAAGAATCCTGAATTAATTACACTTCCCAAATAATCAGGAAAAATAAGGAAAAGATTTGTAATTTAATTACACTTCCTAATTTGGTTGGAATAATATCAGGAAATTATCATAATTATCTCGAGATAAGGTTGATTTGAATTTGAGTAGACTTCCATATCTGATGAGGAAATCACGGTTTGATTAGGTAACTGCCTGTTCTGGAAGATACTGCATTTATTACGCTTCTGAGCGAGCTGAAGAGTTTGCTGGTCTTAGAATCGATACTGGACCTCATCTGATGGGCCTTGACTTTATCGGGCCTTCTTATCAGGCCTAAAGTGGGCTTTTACCAGCCCATTTAATGAGTCCGAAAAATATATACAACATTTATTAATTTAATTATGGATTAAAGGAATGTTAAGTAGAGGATAGAATGTCCTAGCTAAATTTTGTCTACTAATTTTCTTTTAAATAATTTAGTTTATGTTACAATTTAATTTTCAATTCAATTTTGAAAATCCCTTTTAATTTAATTTAATTGTTTTTTAATTTAGGTTTTAAAATAAATTTGGAATTAAAATGAGTTAATAACTCCTAGTGGGATCAAGCCTTACTTGTCACTATATTCAATCAAACGATTTGTGCATTGGCAAGGTTTTTAATAAAATTGTTGTTAAAATATTAATCAACATAGTTCTTTCATTAGCCTACTGATAATTGTTTGATGTCATGTCTTCCAACAGATTCCGAGCAGCTTCATATAACTTGCCCATCAGTGCTCCACCAACTACTTTATCAATCATGGATGTTGTGGTTTCAGTCACACTAGTGTAAAATAGCCGAACCTATAGCCACTAAGGTATTCCATGATAAGCACATTTCCTTGATAATTCCTTAAATCTCTCTCAAGCTTCGAAGATAGATTCCTTGTTTGCTTACACAAAAGAAGTTATGTTATTCTTCAGCTTTGTCGTCCTAAACAGAGGTACTTAGCCAAAAATTTCTGTGTCATGATGTCCCATGTTGTAATGGATCCTTGTGGTAGTAAATTCAACCAACTTTTGGCCTTATCTCTCAATGAGAATGGGAAAAGCCTTAACTTCATAGCATCATCAGAAACTCCATTGCTCATGAATGTATCACAAATATCTAGGTTAGATATATGATCATTTGGATCTTCTTGCAATAACCCGCTACATTGCTCTGAGTTTTGGATCATCTGAATAATTCCTGATTTGATTTCAAAGTTGTTAGCAAATACCGTCGAACATCGAATACTCTGATGAATCACTTCAACCAATGGTGTTGTATAGTTTTTCAATGCCTTTAGCGGTTCAAGTGGATTCTGATAGTCTCTAATGGTGTCTCTTGATTCATTGAGTCTCCTAGCTCTCTTTTTAGCTCTTGTTGTCCTTTTGATCTTACTATCAAAGGCAGAAGTTCAACATCTTTCGACTTCCACATACAAAGATCGAATGCACTTGAAAAAGAAAAAGAAAAAAGAAAAATATCTAAAGTAAAGTTGTTTTAATTGATATTGATATTAATGCTAAAATTTGACACATTGTTCCTGACAACTGCGCCAAAAACGTGACCCTATATTTTTCAGTCTACACAAAATTCTTAGAAATCATCTAAAACACCAGATTTCACTCGAATTCTCATCACAAAAGCTTGATATATGAGTACTAAATAACAATATATTTTTCCATTATTAGCACCCCATCATACTTCTTCATGTTAGGCAAGTTGAGTTTCTTTGGCATCTTTACTAGTGTGATCGAATAAAAAAAGGTGAATCTGAAAAGCCTATTGTAGCACTCTTTCTTATTGGAGCTGACATACTAGAGTTCTTATTAGAAATAATTAGTTATTTTGTTGTGTATAGAGTATTCTAGTAGGTTGGCCAGCTGTACTGGTTGTCATTTTGTTTTTTTTGCTGAGCGGCACAATAGGTTCAGCTATATAAACTTTGTTTTTTATTTTGCTTTGCAATGAATAGGATTTTTTTTTTCATTCTCTGCTTTCGTGATATGGTATCAGAGCACTTCCTTTCATTGTTCTTTCTCTGATTTTCATTCATGGCTCGTGGGGGTGGCCAACACAATAATAACACCAATCGTTTTGGTCCGATTACACCTCCGCACGATCCTGATCCTCTTCCTCGTGTTCAATCTACCATGGATGATACTAATAGTCCATATTTTCTTCACAATGGGGACAATCCTGGTTTGGTTTTTGTTTCCCATCCTCTCAATGGATCTAATTACAATACATGGCGTCGATCCATGCTTATTGCTCTTAATGCCAAGAATAAACTTGGTTTTGTTGATGGTTCTCTTGCTCAACCTCCTGCTACAGATCTATTGTCTGGTGTTTGGTCACGATGTAATAGTTTGGTTATTTCATGGTTATTGAATTCAGTGGACAAGGAAATTGGTGATAGTCTTCTGTACATGGATAGTGCTCATGATGTCTGGATTGATCTATACGATCGATTTCATTGGAGTAATGCACCTCGTGTTTTTCAAATCAAGCAACAATTACTTGGTCTTTCACAGGGATCTCTGGATATCAACACTTATTTTACTCGTCTAAAAATTCTTTGGGATGAGCTTAAAGATTTCCAACTGGTGCCTGTGTGTAACTGTGGAGGTATGAAAAATTGGGTTGATTATCAGCAACAGGAGTATGTAATGCAATTTTTGGTTGGATTAAATGAGTCTTATTCTGCCATTAGAGCCCAGATTCTTATGCTTGATCCTTTGCCCACTATCTCAAAAGTGCTCAATCTTGTTATTCAAGAAGAACAACAACGTTCTCTCGGGTTGAATCCCTCATCTGGTTCTTCTTCCTAAGAGTCAATGGCGTTTTCTACCATTTCTTTTACTTCATCTATTGCTGCAATCTCTTCTCTATCCATGAAGAGAAAAGACAGACCCATTTGTTCTCATTGTGGTATAATGGGCCATATTATAGACCGTTGTTATAAGCTCCATGGTTATCCTCCTGGCTACAAGCCCAAAGGAAAGGCTCAACAACAGAGCTCACTTCAATCCATCAGTAACCCATCTGTGTCTTCTTCGACTGGGGCTCCTTCTTCATTTGCAATGACAAACACTACTGCTCATCTTTCACTCACAATGGACCAATGTCAGCAACTCATTGCTTATCTTAGTAGTCAACCTCATCAGAGCTCTCTCGCCTCTCCTGAAACTTCGTCTACCATGGGTCCTTCGATTTCGAGTTGTTTTGGTAATCTCTTTTCCTTTCCTTTTTCAAATCGTCCTTACCTTAATTCTCGTACTTGGGTTATTGATTCAGGTGCTACACACCATGTCTGTTGTGATTCTACCTTATTTTCCTCCTTTACTGAGATACCCACTACACAAGTAACACTACCTAATGGTCGCATAGTACATATCACCCGAATAGGTTCAGTAAGATTGACAGAATTTTTGGTTTTGCATGATGTTTTATATATTCCTTTATTTCATTTTAATTTGCTAAGCACTAGCTCTTTAACTCTTTCACATCATTGTTCAGTTAACATTCTTCCATACTTATGTCTGATTCAAGACCTTTCTCGGGGATTGACGATTGGGAAGGGTAGGAGAGAAGGCAATCTTTATCTTCTAGATTTAGGAACTATCTCTTGTAATTCAGTTGTTTCTTCTTGTAATGATGCTGTAATGACCAAATCTGATGTATGGCATTTTCGCCTTGGACATCCGTCTTTTGTTAAACTTCAAATTTTGCATAATGAATTACAAATTCCTATTTCTACAAAATCGTCTTCACATTGTGCTATTTGTCATTTTGCCAAACAAAAACGGCTTCCATTTGCTTCTCATAGTAATATGTTTGCCAAACCATTTGATTTAGTGCATCTTGATATTTGGGGACCGTTTCATGTTCCTACAACTAAAGGTCACAAATTTTTCCTCACTATTGTTGATGATTGGGTTTATTTGTTGTGTTCTAAGTCTGAAGTTAAATAAGTTTTTCCTACATTTTTCAATTTGATTTTAAACCAATACAACACAATAATTAAATCTGTTCGTTCTGATAATGCACCTGAATTGGCTTTTACTGATTTTTTCCATTCTAAGGGAATTGTGCATTACCACTCGTGTGTGGAGACACCCGAGCAAAATTCTGTCGTTGAAAGAAAGCGCCAACACATACTTAATGTGGCTCGTGCTCTACTCTTTCAATCTCATGTACCTCTTTGCTATTGGGATGATTGTGTTCTCACTGCTGTTTACTTAATTAATTGTACTCCCTCACCTTTATTGTCCAATAAAACACCTTATGAATTGTTAACCAACAAACGTCCCTCTTATAATCATCTTAGGACTTTTGGGTGTTTATGTTACGGGTCCACTCTTGTTACTTGTCGTTCAAAGTTTACTCCACGAGCTAGAGCCTCTGTTTTTCTTGGCTATCCTTTTGGTTATAAAGGATACAAGCTACTTGATCTCGCTAGTAACACCACTTACATCTCTAGAAATGTCGTCTTTCATGAGTCTATCTTCCCTTTCGCTGATCCAAAATCTGCATCCTTGCCACTTGATTTTTTTGATCACAGAGTTCTTCCTAGACCCGTGCATGACTTTTCAGAGTCATATAACACTCAGTCCAATCCTTCCTTTACACCTTCATCATCTCACAACTCTACACGTCCACAAAGAGTTACTAGACAGTCATCTTATCTTTCAGATTACCATATTTTCTTAGCAGCTCAAACATCCTCTTCTCTTTCGGTTTCTTCAACCACTCATCCTATTTCTTCTTTTTTGAGTTACCAAAAACTTTCTAAGCCTCACCGAGCTTTTTCATTAGCCATTACCTCTCAACTTGAACGTCAAACATTTTCCCAAGCAACTGAGTTTCAAGAATGGCGAGATGCTATGAATGTCGAGTTGAGTGCTTTGGAAAGCAATGGTACTTGGTCTATTGTGTCTCTTCTGCCAGGAAAACACCCAGTTGGTTGTAAATGAGTGTACAAGACTAAATTTCGAGCTGATGGTAGTATTGAAAGACACAAAGCACGCCTAGTTGCCAAGGGGTACACCCAGCAGGAAGGTATTGATTTCTTGGACACTTTTTCCCTTGTTGTAAAGCTTGTTACTGTTAAAGTTTTGCTCAGTTTGGCTGCTGTATTTGGTTGGTCTTTGACTCAACTTGATGTTACTAATGTTTTTCTGCATGGTGACCTTTTGGAAGAGGTTTATATGGCAATACCTCCTGGTTATACTTGCAAAAAGGGTGTGATTTTACCTGCTAATGCTGTTTGCAGATTACATAAGTCCATTTATGGGTTGAAATAAGCATCTCGTCAATGGTTTTCCAAGTTTTCGAGTGTTTTAATTGCTGAGGGGTTTACTCAGTCCGCTAGTGATCATTCTTTCTTCATTAGACATTGTGGTAATTCTTTTTTGGCTCTTTTAGTTTACGTTGATGATATTATTATTGCAAGTAATGATCAAGTTGCTGTTGACAATTTAAAATCCGTTCTTAATACTCACTTTAAGATGAAGGATTTGGGGGCCTTTAAATATTTCTTGGGTTTAGAAGTTGCTCATTCAGCAATTGGAATTTCGGTTTATCAACATAAATATGCCTTGGAATTGCTCTCAGATTCTGGTTACTTGGCTTGTAAGCCCACATCTACTCCTATGGAACCCAATCTTAAGCTTTCTCAAGATGATGGTGAATTAATTTCTGCTCCCACTAGTTATCGACATTTAATTGGTCGTTTACTATATCTCACTATCACTCGTCCTAATATTTGTTATGTTGTGAATCGACTTAGCCAATTCTTGGCTACTCCAAGGGCTCCACATCTTAAAGTTGCCTATCGAATTTTACAGTCTATTAAACGAACTCCAGGTCAAGGCTTGTTTTTCTCTGCTAGTTCAATAGTGCAGCTTAAAGCATTTGCAGACTCCGATTGGGCTACTTGTCCTGACACTCGTCGTTCTATTACTAGTTTTTGTGTTTTCCTTGGAACTTCCTTAGTCTCTTGGAAATTAAAAAAAAAAGAGCATACTGTTTCGCGATCATCTGCTGAAGCAGAATATCGTTCTATGGCCAATGCTACATGTGAGTTAGTCTGGTTACTCTCTTTATTGTCTGACTTGCAGGTACCTCATCATGGTCCAACTCTCTTATTTTACGATAATCAGGCTGCCCTTCACATTGCGACAAATCCGGTTTATCATGAGCGCATTAAACATATTGAGATTGACTATCATCTTGTTCGTGAAAAGATTCAAGCTGGACTTCTGAAAACTTTGCATGTTTCGACTCAAAATCAGCTTGCTGACCTCTTCACGAAGGCGCTTAATCCTTCTCAGTTTCTTCTTCTTCTTAGCAAGATGGGAGTTCACAATATTTACTCTCCATCTTGAGGGGGGCTATTAGAAATAATTAGTTACTATTTTAATTAGTTATTTTGTTATGTATAGAGTATTCTAGTAGGTTGGCCAGCTGTACTGGTTGTTATTTTGTTTTTTTGCTGAGCTGCATAATAGGTTCAGCTATATAAACTTTGTTTTTTATTTTGCTTTGCAATGAATAGGATTTTTCTTTTTCATTCTCTGCTTTCGTGATAGTTCCTATTTATTAAAGCTTTAATTTCTGTAAACCTCCTTGTAAGTTCGTTCGACACTAAGGGGGTTGGTCTCAGATTCTCAGCTTCCTTGGCATCACTTGGTGCTACTGCTTCTGGTTGTGTAGCTTGAATTGGTTCGACTTGCTCGTTAACCTTAAGCATCACAATATGTTATTGAGGGCCCGATAATCTTCGTCCATTGTATTTTGAAGGCTTATGATCGAGCGTCAAATTCTCTATCTATTCTTTAATGGGTCTAATGGCGTTGAAGGTTACTAACTAGTTGGCTAGTTGATGAAGCCAAAATGTTTGTTGCCTAGTAGTTGATCCACTGGCCATTAGTGGCGTTGTACCCACTTTGACTACTAGCTCCGTCCCATTCCACTAGTTAGGCGCTGGGTAGGTAGTGATTGCAACAGTCAGTTGTTACACTCGTGTTTGTAGCTCGAAATTCTCCGCCTGAACCATTCGGTTTGCAACTTACAACTTACCTTATTTATTTATTTACAAAAGAACAAATGACTTTACATTTTTCTCAAATCATATAAATAATTTATCTTTTATTAGGATATTTTGACTTGTATAATATTATAAAAAGTGATAACTTACTTAACAAGTATCATAAACTTTTCAAAAAAAAAAAAAAATTACTCTCCCTTTTATTTTTCTCAAATTATATAAATAATGATTGACGTTATGGGTGGCACTTCAGATCATGACACGATGAATCGGCACAAAACAAATACAAATATTATAGGTTAAGGTTGAGTATAAACAAATCGTGTTACTAGTCGTGTTAACCCATCCAACCCATTTAATTATTATATCGTGTTTGGGTTCCTTAATCGTGTCACAAGTTACCCAATATAACAAGGGTAAAAAAGTAATTTGAGTCAATTTGACGAGGCAATTTGGGTCAATTTGACGTGGACAATTACAAGTTGCAACTTACAGCTTACCACTTTAATTTTTCTTTTAATGAGTTGCTCAAGAACAAAAATCTTTATGTGAAAGAAAAAAGAGAAGAACACGGGTCGTCTCCATTGTTACTATAGTGTTCGATCACTTCCCTCTCTATGAGCATGTTAACATCTTCCTGTGTGGAAAAAGAATGTTACTATTAACTTTTTTTTTTGGTAAAAAAGGATAACAAATATCTCTTTCTTTTGATACACGGTACTATAGATTCCTTATTTTGTCCTTCATAGCCATTTTACCCACTTGTTTTCTGAAGTTTTTTTTCTTATTTAAAGGGTGTTTGTCAAATGGGTTTTTATTTAACATTGTGATTCTTAGTTGATGATATAGGTATAGAGGAAATGATGCAAGTTACTGGTTCTAGCAATAAGAAAAAAGCAGTCCCTTATGACTGTGGCTTCACAGAGATTGTCTTCTCTTGGTCTCTGGAAGACATTTTTAATCAAATCTTTCAAGTATAAGGTTTCCTTTCATCATCCTTTTTCAATACATTGTGAGGAAACTTGTATTTTTGTTATGGTTAACTAGCTCTTTGGATTGTTGACATGTTTATATGTTTTTTACTTGCAACCTTGAGCTTATTTGCATTGATGAGTCAAGGGGTTAGTTTATCTAGAGTTTCATGTTCAAATTTCCCTATATGCATTTATAGCTACATTTGTTATTAATACTTGTAGCTGTGTTTGGTCTGTCTATTGGATAAACAGATTAGTTATAGAATGTCAGGTGTACAACAGGTGTGTTAGTACTTAGAGCTTTATGCTAGTGTTTGGACTGTTACCAATGGTCTTAAATTTTTAGGTGTAGTGGTTACTTTAAAAGTAAAAAGAACTTCAGCTAGTAATTTTCCAATAGGTGTTAGGAGCTATACGATCTTGATATAACTATTGGTTACTTGGTTTAAATTCTATGATACTCCATATTAGCGGTTCATTTGATATTGTAATCAATAGGTATAGCACTATAATTCCATATTTTTAGGAGAAAATGAGAAGATTACTTGTTATGATAATTACTGCTGTTGACATCCAAGTAATAGAGGTTAGTCTTTGCTTGTTAATTGTTTATTATAAAATCAAGAATGACTGAAAAAACCTTGTAATCACATATGAAGAAAAAAATAAATCAAACCTATTCATTTTTAGCTTGTCACCTCTGTAAACATGGCATGTAACGAGATGTTACACCATATCATTAATGGCCATAGTCTAGTGGCTGTTTTCCTTGTCATTTGTTTGGAGAAACTGGTTAGTTTTAAAATATAACGAAAGTTTTCATTGACATTTCTCGTTTTGTAGTCACTCTAAATGTTGACTTAAGAACCTTTTTTTTTATCAAACAACTAGACATGTTCTTAGTGGATTAAAATTTTCATCCTCATTTGATGCTTTATTTGTAGAGTGGTTAGACTAGCCATTAACTTAAATTTATTTAGAGACAGAGTAAAGTAGATATTTGACTAAAAGGTATGTTATTTGTTGTAATTCTATGTTCTTTTTTAAGTAATAAGGTATGGTTATGGGCTAAATACTTTAACTTTTAAGTCAAAAAGCTTACAAATAGTTGATAGATTTACTACCAAAGATGGTAGAATGATGGTGCTTAAATTATAGTAGAATAATGGTGCTTAAATTGTTGGATGAAAAGTGCATTGCATCTCTTATGAGGCTACATATACATGTAACATTTGTGTTGGTGGTTGTCATAATGCAAGTCATAAAACCTTATCAGGTGTTGGCTGATTCATAGGGTTAACCTAAGTTATTTATACCATTTCTTTGCACGATATGTTTCAGTTAATTACATTTGTACTATATTCAAGTTCATGCTTGAAAATTTAAATAATATTTTATATTGCTTTGGTTTCCTTTAGGTGGAAAGAATTCCATGAGCATTTTAATCTACTAGAAAGTACTTACGTAGCTTTGTTTTTCCCTTATTGGAAGAAACTCGAGCTCAACTTTGCTCAACAAGGGAGACCATATCTTAAGCACCTTTTGCAGAAGTGGTTGATTTTGAGGAATCCAAGCCATATGGGATAATGTTATATGAAGTTAAGTTTGATCAATGGAAGAACAAATTAAGTAATCATGGGAAAGAGTCATACAAAACATATTACTAGGGGATGTTTTTATTCTAACAAACACAAAAACCTAAATCTACTTCTGATTTGCAAAAGGTAGGAAATATGTGAACTTTTCTTTCAGTCACAAAAATAACAAAGGATGAGAATGATATTGATTCAACATCTAATCAGATGGGTTATTTTCTCCTTGATACGAAGTGATAGTTGGCATCTTGAAACGATCTAGCAGTGACTTATTAGCAATTTCGCCACTTAATGGATTGCCTTCTCGGAGACAATCTTGGTTCTCATTTCCCTACTGCTCAAAACGGTTAAGTCTTCTAAACAATCCCTCATAATCACATGGGTCACCATGGGTGGTGTGTGACCCTTCTATAATTTTACATCCCTATCTCCTTGGTAGTTGCCAGTAATGTTATGGTTTGAAGATACTAATCTAATAGGTCCCTACTGTACACCCTAACTGCAATTCTCATTTCTATCTGTTTGCTGGGGATGATGTTGACCTACCTATTGTCCTTTACCTTGGGATGGACCTTCGCCTAGTGGGAGATTTGCTTGCTGCCTTTGAATGAGCAATTGAATAGTCTGAGTTAGTGTTTATAGTCCATCCTCTATCTCGCATTAGCTATTTATTTCGGCTTTAGGGTTTGGAATACTTGCTGGTCCAATTGCCACGTTGATTAGGGTAAATTCTATGCAACCTCCCAATAATGGTTTGCTACAATGTCTAGATCGACTTGGTTGCAGGTGTGATCCTCTTCTTGTTGATTCCTCACATCCGGTGTATGCTGCACCGAATCTATTTCCTTTTCCATGCTTTGAAGATCACCTAGTCATGCACTTTTGCAAGGAATGTCTTCTCTTTGTGTTTGAGACACTCTAATCATTACAAGTAAAAAGAACATAGATTTGATGTAAGACCAATTGAATCAAAGACTTTGCAACATTCTTTCTGGCACCAAAATGTTGATGTCAAAAAATTTTCAATACCCGAATTGATATGACTGGAATGCAAATAATGAATAAATGAGAGTAATAATGGTGAGTAAATAGAATAATAAAGATGTAAAAATGAAAGCAAAGAGACGAGAGAATATTTAATGTGGTTTAGCTAATATGTAATTTAGCTTTCATGGCTGAACGTCGAAATGTGTAATTCATATCTTAAGCTATATTTGGGCTATGATTAAATACTCGTTGATTAAATACACTCTTGCTAGAAACCATTTTATGTTTGTACATTCTTGAAATTTGTAGGAGAAGTCCCTTCCTCAAGAGAAAAAGGAAACTAGAAATCCATTGACATAATATTAATCAAATCTATTAAGGCTATTCCAAAATTGAAGGCTTATTTGGGAGCAAGGTTTTCACTTAAGGCCAACATGAAACTTCATGAGCTTCTCTTCTAGAGTGAACATGTTGGAAAAATATATGTTCGTGTTGCTGTTGCTACTTTTATGTTTTGTTTGAACTTGGTTTTAGCAATTGTACTCTTTCAGTTTCATTGGTATCAGACATCAAAATTTTGGGGTTAGACAATTTAATGTACAAGATTTTACTTCTAATTATCATCAAGCACAAGTGAAAATCCATATATAGTATTTGACGTTATATTCTCATATAATCATGTGGGATTTCCTTTGTATGTTAAGTGTAGTAGTCAATTTATATTTGGTAGCTTTTGTTTGGATGTTTTCATTTATATTCTCAATTGAATGGGTTGTTATGACATCATAACAAGCTACCAAGTTGTAAATGAATCATATAATAAAAATTGATAATTGAATTTTACAATTATTTTATCAATTACGTAGTTTACGTAGTATATGCTTTGAAAACAAAAAAGGAATATGATCCCTATTATGATGACCATTTCATGACATTATATTAGTTTTTATAATCTCCCAAATCTATCTTGCAAGTAAACTGAATATAACAATAGGACAAAAATGAAGATAGAATGATTACTACAAAAGATTAAACTATAACAAAATTACAAAATATTGTATTTTGTATCTAGTACTCTTTACACCTCCAAAATAAAATTTAGATGACAACAACATGGTGATGAGTCTTACTTCTTTTACACAGTGTCTTGAGAAGATTTTCCAACTCTTGCTTCTTTAACTATTTTTCTACCATCTTTTTTGGCGTTGTCACCTTTAGTATTGATATGATTTCCTGTCATTAGTTGGTAATAAATTAATAGTTAACATCTTATACAGGAAAATAGGGCAACCAATTATCCAATCAAAACAAAATATAACCATCAAAACCTATAGAAAACTAGCAAGAATTAGCTCATTAGAAACAACCTTATTTGACTATAACACAATCACAACACTCATAAAATACTTAATTTAAGTGCACATGACTATGAAACAAAGCTTAACGAGTTAACTTTTACAGAAACAAGATTAAATATTCTAAAGGGTGGGGAGAATGATGGGAAAGGATGGAGAAAATAGGGAGAACAAGGTGGAAAATGATATGAGAATTATGGGAAAGGGTGCAGAATGGGTAGAGAATGAGGGGAGAATGGTAGAAGGGAGGAGAGGGGTGGGGAAGGGGAAGGGAGGTACGAAATGGTGGAGAATGGGTGGAGAAAAGAGTTTCATAATAAGGGGGAATGGAGGAGAAAATGGTGGAGACTTAATGAGAAGGGTACAGAATGGGGAGAGAAAATGTGGAGAATGGTGGGATAAAAAGGTGAAAACAAGAAAAGAATGGGGGGAGAATAGTGGAAATTTCCACCCTTTTCTCCCCCCGTCATTCCCAACCTTTCCAACCCCACTTTCCATCATTTTTCCTATATTCTCTACCTTTTCTCCCTCTCTTTATTTGTCTTTTTCTTCTCTCAAACTTTTTTTTCTCCACTCTTTCCCATCATTCCTACCCCCTCTCTTCCAAACCCCACTCTCCATTTTTTCCTACCATTCTACCATCTTTTCCACCCATTTCGCCCCTCATTTTCCATCCTTTCCCACTATGCTCCCCCCTATTCCACCTATTTCTCCCCATTTTTTTCCACCTTTTTTCTCTTCCCTTTTTCTACCACTTTCTCCTCAAATTTTTCATCTTTTTCCCCTTATTCTCCACCCTTTTCTCCTACATTTCCTACCATTCTCCATCCCTTTTCCACTATTTTCTACCCCTATTCGCCACCTTTTTTCTCCTCCCTTTTCCACCCATTCTCTACCATTTTCTCCCCTTTTTTCCCTTTATTCGCCACCCTTATATCCCCCAATTCTCCACATTTTCTTAACATTCTCACCCTTTTACACCCTTTTCTCTCTCCATTCTCCAGCCACTCATAAACCGATATTTAACTTCATGCACTATCAAAAAAATTAACTTTCCCAAGCCAAGAAAAATTTACCATGATTAAAATGTCAACAGTACACACACCTAATTCAATAACAAATTTTTTTTCTAAACAAGCACTGAAACTAAAAAAATACTCCAATGACATAAAAAAAAAAAAAAACAAAAAACCAACTTTCGCCACTATCTTTCTCCATAGCCATTCCAAACACTCCTAACAACAAAATGCGCACACACGAGCAACACTTCCATCAAACAACTCGAAACCTAAAAAAAAACACTAACAGAAAATCAACCAAAACAATAAAAAACAAATATAACTAATACATATGAACAAAAGCACATTAACAAAATCACCGAACCAGTAGCAGTATATAGAATCAAAACGTGTTCTTCTTGCTTATTCTTGCTTCTATTTCTTGTTTCTTCTTTATTCTTCTTCCTGTACCTTCTTGCTTCTTTTTCCTACTTCTTTTGTCAGTTTCAGGTTTCTAATGAAGAGAGCCAAGGTCGGTAGGTAGGTGAAAGAGAGATCAAAGTTAACAGAAAACAAGTTAACATAGTCAAGCAAACCAAAGTGAGGGAGGCACAATCGAATAGACCAAAGTTGACACAACAACGATGGAAAGAGAAAGCAAGACGGTTATGTAAAAGGTAAACAAAACAGCAAAGTTAGGGCTTGTGAAAGAAAAGGGTACTACTTCGCTAGAGTTAAGAGTCCAACAAACGATGGGTGGGTGGGGTTTATGATGGAAAGAGGTTGGGCACTACTTTGTTGAAATTCAGAGTTGTCGAAGTTCAAAGTCGAACGTGAGAGAGAAGCAAGAAATGTGAGTGAGACGCAAAAGAGGGCTCTATTGTTAAGAGATGATGAAATGAAAGAGAGAAAGAATGAGTGAGTTAGTGAGTGAGAGAGAGAGAGACAGAGAGAGAACTTGACCAAAAGGCTAGTTGGCATTGTAATTTCTCCTATTCATTAAGGGTATTTTTGTCAAAAACAATCTTTTTGTAAGAATCTCAAAAAATGATCATTTTTCAACAATGATCTCTCCAATGATTCTTTTTTCAAATTGACCCTATAATTTTAACTTTTTAATAAAGAAAAACAATTTATTTTGAAATAAAATTAAACTTAAAAAAAAAAAAAGTGCAAGCAAAACATGTTCTTGAACAATAGATATTTGGACTTTTGATTTACGTCTTTTAAATATTTTTTTTAAATAAAAAAAATACTCCTTTTAAAGCTTAAAAATCCAAAAAACTAAAATGTATATAAAAACTTTTAAAACATCTTCAATGCTCTCATGAATTATTAAAAAAATAACTATCATATAGAATAAATAGACATAATATTAAAATAAACTTCTTCAATACAATCTTCATTTCTTACTGTCAAGCTGAGTGGCAAAAATATAATATATATATATATATATATATAGGTTGTCAACAAAGTCCTCTTTCATAAAACAAACGTCTCATCTTTCTCTAAAATTCTCTCTCTCCCTCTCTCTGAATCTTTCTTCACCGGCATGAACCTCTCATTAGCGTTTTCAAGGTATGTTTCTCGAAAGACTCAAAAACACAAAGAGCAAGACTTTGATTTTGTCTCATTTCAATCGGAGAATGAAGCATAGAGAGCATTGAAGGTCATGAATGGCAGGGTAATTTCTCAAAATCGTTTTCAATTTTTTTTTATAATAATTATTAGATTTTTGTAATTGTACTTGACTGTATATTGTAGTTTTTTTTTTTTTTTTCAAATGTGTGGTCGTTAAGTTTATAAATTTTGGCAGATACAATTTTATAGAATCATATGACAAATGCAATGCCTACAAGGGCGGACCCAGTGTAGGGCCAGCCGGGGCACGTGCCCCCCCTAAAATTATGTAAAAATTTATTAGGTTGTATGATGTGAGTATATTCACAAAATGTGGAAATGAATTGATGGTTAGAGGCGTGCACATTTTTCACCCAGCTCCTGATTCGAATCCCTGTAGAGACATTAATGTTTTGACCCTTTTTCATTACATTTCCTTTCCACTATTTGATGACATTTGCTTTTCAACCCTTCCTTTTTTATATATATTTACTTTTCAACCCCTTCCTGCACATTTACTTTTTAAATTTTATGCACATTTGCTATTCAACCCCTCTTTTACACATTTACTTTTTTTATATGTTTTATTAAGATTACTTATTTAAATTAATAATTTTTTAGTAAATAATAAATTTGCATAGTTTATGTTATTTTTTTTATTTATTTTAATGATTTCATTATGATTTATATTTACTTTGCTTTAATAGTATATATTTTATTTTATTTAAACTATATCATTGTTGACGTGATTTTCTGGTTGACGAGAATTCAATACCCAGTACCTGCAATCAATACAGAACAACACGAAAACCAAGAGGAAAATAAAAGACAGAAGGTCAAGAACAGAAACAACACACATATTTTACATGGTTCAACGAGTGTGCCTAGGTCCATGACTGTCTCTCAACAATCCGGCAGAGTGACAGTATATTATTGCTTGTATATTTGCTACAATGAATTCAGTCTCTATTTATAGGGAGAAAGACGTTACAAATTATGAAGAGATAAAATAGGAAAAGAATCACAATTTAATTATGTTTCCTGATCGGTTGGAGCTAAATCAAATAACTGCTCCGTAAGTCACGAGATCACGTTAACTGAATTTGAATTTGAATTTGAATTAACTTCCGTTTCTGGTGAGAGAATCACGATCAAATTGGGTAACTACATATTCTGGAAGATTTTGTATTAATTGGTCACTGGGCGAGCTGTACATTGTCTTAAGCGACCTCGAGCTGGACCTCGCTGAATAGCGAGCTATGCATGGAGCAAATTACATAACGATCTGCAGCCTGGCTGTGAAACGAGCTAACTGACGCGAGCTATAAAGCTTGCTGGGCTTGGAATTGATAACTGGGTCTTGACTGCTAGGCCTTTGTATTGGGTTGACTTGTTAAGTTTCTATCAGGCTTTTACCAATCCAATTACTTTATCCAGAAAATACACATAACATTAGCCCCCAAGCTCTCAGTTCGTGCTACGAATTGGGAGCTCGAGCTCGCTGGTAAAAGCTAACTTGAATTTCTGCTCCGTGCCTTTTCAAATTCATTCCTATCAGCTTTGACACCTGGTGGTCATGTAGGAGATAACAGAACCGGTACTAGCATGTCTCGGGCCATACGTATTTAATGCGTACATCTTTCAACTGACGGTTACATGATTACAAAGCCATTACTCATACTGCATCGTTGGATGCAGGGCAGTTACGCACTCTCCAGATCAGACGGTTAGGGCTCGAGCTCGATCACCTATATAAACTGGTGGAGCCTTTCGTTGCCCTGTTCACTTTTCATTTTTTTCCAGCCACAAAGCTCTTTGTTGCTGCGTATTTCACCAGTTCTCTACAAAATCTTTACTTCCAATCACCGTTTTTTGCACTTTCATTAGAGATTTACGGTAAGTTTTCGTTCAACTTCAAGCTTTCAGTTTTCTGATTTATCTTTGATGAGTTGATGTTGCATTTGTACTTGCGTTTTGCTTTCTGATTTTGCCATTACTGTCATTCTGGACGCTTTGCATTCTTGATGTTGAATTTTTACTGTTTTGGGTTTCTTGTCGAGCACGACTTTTCAGTTTCTGTTGATTTGATCCTATAGCTTGTTTATTTGCGACCTGATTACTGTTTGTGGTCTGTCATGCATGCGAACTGCTGGATTAGATACCTGCAAATTACTAACTCGTAGGTCATTTCTTCATAGGTCGAGCCCTCCACTGTTAGCAATCTGTAAGGGTAAGGAATTTAGAAAATCTTTAGCATTTTAATAATCTGTTCGTTGCGACCTAACCATACCCCATTTGTATAGATGTCTTCAAGCGGAGCTCGCAATGTTAATAAGGCAACTCAAGGTGGAGAGCAAACTGAAGCTCGGGTCATCTCTAAAGCAGCTCGCCGACTCGCAGAGGAGTGGCGAGCTCATGAAGAGAGGGAAGCTCGCAAAGTGTTCGCTCACTATTCATCTTTAGTAGATCTTTTCGAGTTGTTGGGACTCGCTCTTCTATTCCATATCCCAAGGGGTTGTCGGGCGATAGCACCTGTCCTAGAAAGTTATGCATGCTATCCTTCATAAGGGTACATCGCTATCAGTACCCAGCATCTGGAACGCGGGCTAAGGTTCCCAATTCCTCCTTACCTGATCGAGTTTCTGAACACGGTCAAGCTCGCACCATTCCAATTGACACCGAACTTATACTCATAGCTGACCTTGTTAACCTTGGCCTTTCTCAGAAACAGCCTTCCTTATCCAACTCCAAAAATCATACAATACCTTTACAGCATCAAGACTGGGAGCACTTCAAAGATGGAAAGCGAGATGACATTTATTATCTCGCAGCTCGTCAGTCGGAGTATAAGAACCTTTTGCTCCAAGGAGGTGCGAAAGGCAAATCCAACGTAGGGCCATACAAGACGAACTGGTTTTTTGTCTCATGCCCTTCTCTCGCAGATCTTAACAACTTCAGTTTTGTCCTAAGCCTAGGTATGTAAAGATGAATCTTTAGCAAGCTGCAACCCTTTTTTTTTTAACATTTTGTTTTGTAGAATTAAAAATGGATAAGTCTCCTCTCAACAACGAGGAGAAGATGACTCTCGAGGTGTTCACAAATTCGGATGAAGCGAGCATTAGTAACAAATTTGATATCGCCATTCTTCAAGCTCATGGTCTCGCTCCTCCTAAAGATTCTCCATTAATTGATAGTAAAAATGATATATCGAACATAGGAGAGCTCGAGCTTCCTTCTGTTCTCGAAGTCCCTGTCGAGGAAGAGGACGCACCTGCTCCTCAGTCAGCTCCAACTCCTGCCTCTACCTTATAGGTAGAAACGACTTCAGCTCTTGCTCTAACTCGGGCAGCTCCAATTATACAGATAGATTTATCCCCCTCTTCAGGTCACACAATTATCCCAGGGGCCCCATCTTCATCTGCTCAAGCGGATCAAACTTCCACTCCAACAGTTCCAACACCTGCTGAAGCGACTCCGGCCCCAACTCGCACTTCACCAATTGGCTTATCTCAATCAGCTGCTCCTCCAACTTCTGCTTCTACCTCTGGGCGAGCTCCAGCCAAGAGGAGAAAGCTTACTCTTTTGGAATACTCTTCAAAACGACCTGTTAAAACTCCAGCCCCTTCAACTACTCCCTCAAAGCGACCTACTGAAGGCCCAGCTCCTTCAGTTGCTCCTTTGAAACGACCTACTAAGGCACCAACTCCTTCAGCTGCTCCTAGCGAGGTGTCATCTTCAGAAACAGCAGCAGATCTTCCCCAAGTCCCAGCCCCCAGCTTGTAACCCGAAGCAGGGGATGCTCCATTCGAGGTCCCGCCCCAAGAGACCCAAGCTGGCACTAGCAGGGGTAGAAAAAAGAATTGGGCTAAACACACTTCTATCACGTGACGTCATGTTATATGGGAGAAGAGCCCGAGGTCGCAAAGACTGAGGAGACTCCATCGCCAACTATGTCAGGCCCTAAAGACGGACCTGGGGGGAGATATCTAAGGTCCTTTCTTGACAATTGGACAGAAATCATGATAACTCACGCGATGGCATTAGAGAATAAGTCCCTCAAGGGTACGGATCTAGATGAATACATAGGTCGCCATTCGATGCTGGTAATTCACTTTTCCTTTTAATTCTTAGCTTTTTTACTTTATCAAATATTAACTTATGGAATTTCAAGTTGCTCTCGCGTCAATAAAGTGAAGGAGAGGGACCAGGTTTGCTGAAGATCAAATAATGAGGCTGGAAAACGAGCTGGAGAAGGCAAAGGAGGAAATATCATCCTTAACTGAGGCGACTCGAAACGCCGGGAGGTGCGAGGAAGGTCATAAGGCAATGCTCGCGAAAGCCAACATAGCTAGACAAACGGTCGAGGAAGCTCTGGCACGAGTAGAGAACGACTATGAAGCTACTAGATCGCACCTCATTGCCTTACTCCACAATCGTGAAGATGAATTGGATAAGGCAAAGGAGGCATTAAGGCAATCCGAGCAGCGAGTTGAGGCTGCTGAAAAGCGAGCTGAACTTTCCGAATAATGGGCTGAGCTTGCCGAAAAACGGGTTGAAAGAGTGGAAGCTGCCGCACAGCGAGCTGAAGAAGCTGAACACCGAGCTGGGATTTCGGGGAAGCAAGTTAAGGTGCTCAAACAACAAATGGGGGTTGCAGTGCAGCGAGCTGAGGCTGTTGAGCAACGATTGGAGAATGTGCTACAACGAGCTAAGGCTGTCGAGAACCTAGTTGAGGTAGCCGAGCAACAAGTAGAGGCCACGAAGCGAGAAGCTGAGGTCACTAATTGTCGTGCACATGACACCTTCGAAGAGTTTATGGTTTTCAGAGAGAGATCTGTTCAGGAAGCGAAGGTGCAAGTTGCTGAAGCCAAAGATGAGGCTGAGGAAAGAACGGGCCTTAACTTCCTCTACACACTATGGATGTCTCATCCTGAAATGGATTTTTCTATCTTTGGCGATGAGGGACTCCGAGCTGTGAAAGGGTTCGAGGCAGAGGTCACCTCGTCTCCAGTTGATGCAGTTCCTTTGGCAATGTAGATGTCTGGCATGACCTCTCAAGTTGATCCTACTGGTGTCACCGACCTATCCAGCTCGTCTTCCAATGAAGACTCCCTCTTAGGACCAGATTCTCCAATTCGAGACTAGTAGCTTATCTTTTGCCTTTTTCTTTACACTTGTATTCTTTCAATCTTCAATTTGTAAAAAATTTTTTAACTTAATAAAATTTCTTTCATCATATCTCCTCTGTTAAATGTGCTTGAGTTATTGTGTTTGTTGTAACACATTTTATAATCTTCATTTTGTAAGTTATGAAACTTCATACGAGCTAAGTATCGTAATATAAACTGACTCGAAATCTGATATAATAACCTCAAGTAATTGCTTGATTCATCAGTTGATAAGGTTTTCTGATACGAGTAGCAGGTTGGTGCCTTATCTGCCATATTGAAATGTTGACGAGCTATATAGAAGGTCATGACCTTGCCTGCTTTTTGGGCTCTTTTCTCTTTTTAACGAGCTATGCAGAAGTACTTAACCATGTTTGCTTTTTAGGCTCTTTTTAAGCGAGTTATGCAGAGGTATGTAACATTGCCTGCTTTTTAGACTCTTTTATTTTTAAGCGAGCTATGTAGGGGTACGTAACCTCGTCTGCTTTTTAGGCTCTTTTATTTTTAAGCGAGCTATGCATGGGTACGTAACCTCACCTGCTTTTAGGCTCTTTTCTTTTTAAGCGAGCTATGCAGGGGTACGTAACCTCGCCTGCTTTTTAGGCTCTTTTCATTTTAGCGAGCTATGCAAGGGTACATAACCTCGCTTGCTTTTTAGGCTTTTTTTATTTTAGCGAGCTATGCAGGGGTTTGTAATATTGCCTACTTTTTAGACCCTTTTATATTTTTGCATAGCAACGAGCTAATCAAGATGGAGTTTGCTAGCTTGATAACTTGTGAAATTTGAACTCATGAATCAAAACGTAATCAATAACACATAATATGAGGAAAGTGGAGCTTTCATTAATTATGATAAGATTGAATTACATGTAACAAAAAGGTTACCGATAATATGGTCAAAAGTGCTCGGCATTCCAAGTTTGAATGACCTCAGCTCCATTCATATTGGTTAAATGGTAAGCTCCATTTCCCAAGTTTGCTTTGACGACATAGGGTCTTCCCAATTTAGGCCTAAGGATCCATCGCTGGCTTTGCAAGCTCCAGGTAGAATGAGGCACAGTACTAGATCTCCCGTATTGAAACTTCGAATTCAAGCTTTCCTGTTATAGTACCTCGTAATCTTCTACTGATAAACTGCCACTCTCAACCGTGCTACTTCCCTTGTTTTTTCAAGTAGATCAAGGTTTGTGGCAAGTAGCTGATCATTGTCTTTTGGATTGAAGGTCGCTCTTCGCTGCGAGGTCATTTCTAGCTCTACAGGGATCCTAGCCTCAGATTCATACACCATCGAAAAAGGGGTCTCGTCTGTGGTGCTGCGAGCTGTAATTCTGTAAGCCCATAACACCTTCTGAAGCTCGTCCACCCATACTCCTTTCTTTGCTTCTAGCTTCATCTTCAAGGCCTGCTTGATAATCTTATTCACAGCTTCAACTTGGCCATTAGCTTGTGGATGGTCCACTGCTGAGAAGCTCTTTGCAATCTTCAGGTCGTTGCAGAACGTAAGAAACTGGTCGCTACTGACACTACAAGAAAAAGGGGTATTAATACCAGCTTATCCATACCGGTCAATAAAAGCCCGGTATGGATATTAATTATCCATACCGGGCCTTTAAAAATCCGGTATGGATGATTAAATTCGCGATTCATTAAAAAAAAATTAAAAAAATAAACTATCCATACCGGGCAGAACGGCCCGGTATGGATAATCTGAATATCCACGCCGGGTGGATCAGGTACCCGGCGTGGATAATATCTGAAAAAAAGAATTAAATAAATATTTTTATTTTCCATACCGGGCGCCCGATCCGACCGGTATGGATAGGCAAAATATCCACGCCGGGTGGGCCGGGTACCCAGCGTGGATACGATTTAAAAAATTAAAAAAATACATAGTGTATTTTACATACCGGGCGCCCGACCCGCCCGGTATGAATTGTTTCGAATCCATACCGGGCATGTCGGTGCCCGGTATGGAAAAACCGGGTTATTTTTTTTTTAATAAAAAAACCAGATTATCGAGGCCGGGCGGATACCCGCCTGGCCTGGATAACTTGGATTTTTTTTTGGCCCGCCGAGCGTTTCTCAACTCTTCCTCATTTTCTTTCTTCTCTTTCTCTCTCTATCATTTTCTCTCACATATGCTCTCCACCCAACCCTAGCCGTCGCACCTTGCTTGGTCCTCCGTCCGACGATCGCCGCCGTCCCTCCTCGTCGCCGATTTGCCGCCGGTAAGCTAGATCTCCACTTGTTAGATCTTCACTTGTTCTTCTTCTCATTTTGTTCTTCTTCATCTCCTCTTCTTCTCATTTTCTGCTACTTCTTATCTTCTTCTTCTTCTCTTCTTCTTCTCATTTTTTTGGTGATGTTATTTAGGGTTTTTTTGAAAGAAAAAAGCGGTGGCAGTCCGGCTGTCACTTTTACTTGTCATTTTTTGCATATTATTTGACCCAACCTTTTTCTGTTGCACCAGTGCCCGAAAATTGCATCTCCCTCCGAAAGCAGCTCCTTCAGTGGTCTGTACAATCCAATACGGTATCATCAACTTCAAAGACCCTTATTTTTCTTCTGTTTGATATCTTATTGTGTTTATTGTACATGTTTGTTGATGTTTGTTGGTGGTTATGCTGTGTTTTGTGTTGTTTGTTTATATAGAGGAAGATTTATTTTTTCAGTTTGTTTGTGAAAAATGTTACTGATAATTGATTATTAGTGTGGGTGATTGAAAAAAGTTAATGATAGTCGTTTATTAGTGTGGGAGATTTGATAGGATTATTAGTGTGGGAGTTTATATGTGGTATTGGATTAAGTTGAGATGGATATTAGAAAGAAATGCAAGTGAATGAAAATATAGACATGTAAACTAGTGTATGGACCATTTGTGTTTTGCATGTGTGTAGGTTGATTTTAATATTGGAATGACTTGTGTAATGCTTTGGAATAAAGTTGTGTTGGTTGGGATTAAAAGAATGTATGAATAATGGTAAGTTTAAAAGTTGGGTGTTAATGTGGTTAATATCAAAAAATGGGTGTATAGTTGTTGTTAAATCCTTTTAAGATGTTTTGATGGTATTTAGAATGTGTTGAGTGCAATTGTGCCAAAGAAATTCAAAGGAATGGATGTTAGAAAATTTGATGGAAATATAGTGAAGTGGTGAATTTCTTAAATACATGTGTTGAAATAGATTAAGTGATTAATTGACATTTTATTGTGTTGAAGAGTTAATTAAGAGATTTGTTAGATAATTGAATAAGTTTAAATGAAAATAATAAATAAATACTTAAGTAAATATTTGGTTAGGAAGTTGGTTGGAAAGATTATATCAAGAATTGAATTTCTCTAGTACAAGATTTTTTTTAAATCCAAATTTGAAGAATAAATATGATTGTTATGGAAATTAAGTGAAGGACAAAGTGATATTAGTCTAATTTTGACTAATGTGCGAGTGTGAAATGATATTTTATGACGTATATTTGATATTTTAATGAAACTAGGAAAAATGGGTAATTTAAATTTAATAAGGTGATTATAATGGATGTTAATGTAGTGAATGCTTATGTGAATATGATTGTTTTAATTTTATTCAAAGTTTAATAATTTTAATGTAGGTTAACATTATGTTGTTACATGTTTTTTTTTTAGTGTTATAGCCTTTCAAATGGATAAGGAGTGGTTAAAATTTTCAAGGTTAATATTCTAAACTCAATTTATAACGACTTAAGATTTAAACTTGCAAAATTTTTAACAATTTCTTTTGTTATTTTGAAATTTTTAGAGTATCGAAAGAATATAGAGAGGGAGCTAAAAACTTTGTTGAGACGGCAAACAAATATTCAATAAATACTGGATTCATCCTTTGTCCATGTATAAAATGTCTCAATGGGAGGTATCATGACACTAAGATAGTGTATGAACACTTAGTTATCTATGGGATGGATCCTCAGTATACAACTTGGTTCATGCATGGGGAACCCTTGAAAACTTCCACACCTAGTGAAAACATTTCCAATACATTTAGAATGTATAATGATGCAAACTTGGAAAGTCATTGTAATGTTGAACCGGATGTTGAAGTAAGAGACGAAAATATCAATGCTACTTTGGAAGATGTTGAAACTCCTTTGTATGAAGGTTATACAAAGTACACAAAATTATCGGCTATTGTAGCTTTATATAAGCATAAAGCTACTTATGGTCTATCCGATAAGGGATTTGATGAACTTCTTAACATCATTCGAGACATGTTGCCATCAGATAATGTCCTACCGGAATCATTGTATTCAACAAAAAAGTTGTTGAGAGTGTTTGATTTAGGGTATGAGAAAATTCATGCATGCGTCAATGATTGTTGTCTATTTCGAAAAGAATTGGAGCATCATGAAGAATGTCCAAAATGTGGCACTTGTAGATGGAAAGTAAACGAAGTTACCAAAAAGATTTATAAGGGAGTACCAGCTAAAGTACTTCGATACTTTCCAATTATATGACGATTTAGGAGAATGTTTTCATCGGTTGAAATGGCTAATGACTTGAAATGGCATTCTACTCATACAAGCCAAGATGGAAAGATGCGTCATCCCGTTGATTCTGAAGCTTGGAAGACTATAGATAAGAAATGGCCGTCTTTTGCTTCAGAGCCACGCAATTTGAGGTTGGCTTTAGCTACAGATGGATTTAATCCTTATAGCAACCTAAGCACAACCTACAGTTGTTGGCCGGTGGTGTTAGTTACATATAATCTACCTCCATGGAAGTGTATGTCGAAAGAAAATCTGATACTAACAATATTGATTCCGGGAAAAAAACAATCAGGGAATGATATTGATGTATATTTACAGCCACAAATCGAAGATTTGAATGAGTTATGGCATTCGGGAGCACAAGTGTATGATTCATCTACTAAGTCCACCTTTAACTTAAAGGCTATCTTAATGTGGACCATAAATGATTTTCCTGCTTATGGAAACTTAGTAGGTTGTTGTGTGAAAGGTGAATATGCTTGTCCTGTATGTGGGTTGAATGTACATTCACAAAGATTGAAATATAGTAGTAAACATGTGTATATGGGTCATCGACGATTTCTTCCAAAGAATCATCCTTTTCGAAAGAAGAAATCGTGGTTTAATGGGAAAGAAGAAATGGATGATCCTTCGGAGATTCTTGATGGTAAACAAGTTCGACTTGCATGTGGGGAAATTGACAATGATTGGGGAAAGAAAGTTAAAGGAAAAAGAAAGAGAAAAGGTCATCCTATATGGAAAAAAAATCGATATTCTTTGATCTTCCGTATTGGGAGGTAAGATTTTTAATTGTTAAGATAATGTAATTTAGTTTATTACATTTTAGTATGCATTAAATTAACCGTCATCCATTTTTACAGGATTTGTGTTTGCGTCATAATTTAGACGTAATGTACATTGAAAAAAACATTGGTGAGAGTCTTGTTGGCACGTTGTTGGATATCAATGGGAAAACCAAGGATGGTGTTAATTCTCGTAGGGATCTGGAAGACATTGGGATCAGGTCAGACCTTCATGTGAAAGAGGATGGGGATAAATTGTATTTGCCTGCAGCACCACACACTTTATCGAAGGTAGAAAAATAACAACTATGTAAGAGGTTGTTTAATTTAAAAATGCCTGACGGTTATGCTTCTAACATATCTAAATGCATTTCGTTGAATGAATGCAAGATAGTTGGACTTAAGTCTCATGACTATCATGTATTGATGCAACATTTGTTATCTGTGGCAATACGTGGTCTTTTACCTAAAGGGCCTAGAATTGCCATATTTCAATTGTGTTCATTTTTTAATACAATCTGTCAATGAGTGTTAGATAGAGATGAGTTAGATGCATTAGAAGATGCTGTTGCGGTTACTATGTGCATGGTAGAACGTTATTTCCCTCCTTCTTTCTTTGATATAATGATCCATCTTACAATTCATCTAACAAGAGAAGCTCACTTATGTGGACCGGTTCAATACCGTTGGATGTACCCTTTTGAAAGGTTATTTTTATACTCTTTTTCACATATGAATTAAGATTAAATCATATATACACGTTTCATTTACTTTTATATATTCATTTTATAGATTTATGAAGGTGTTAAAAGGATATGTAAGAAACCGTGCACGACCAGAGGGTTGTATAGCAGAATGCTATTTAGCCGATGAATGCATGCAATTTTGTAGTAGGTATATACCACAAGCAGCAGATGTTGGTGAAAAACACAATAGAAATGAAGATATTGTGTTTCAAAATGTAGTGGAAGGACATCCTACATCTGCACCAACAGTAAAAACAATTTCTGGGGACATGCTACGGATTGCACATATGTATATACTGTTGAATAGTGCATTAGTCGAACCATACATTAAGTAAGTGGTTTAAATTGAAGTTTAATATAGTGTTCTATTAGTAAAAATTACCAACGTCATACTTACTTGGTCATGTTGTTTTGTATTTATATAAACGTTTTATTAGCATGCACTTGGAAGAGCTTTGACAATTAGATCCTAATCTATTAAGTAGACCAACTTTGTTGCAAATGACACATACTAGAGAATTTCCAACATGGTTCAGAAATAAGGTGAAATCACTATTTTATACGTTAATTATATAATGTATTGACCTTAGTTTTTTTATTTTTGATAATCTAAATCGTAATCTCCCAAAACAGGTCCTCAATGAATCAAATTCCATGGATATGTCTTCAACTTTAAAGTGCCTTGCACTTGGACCAAGTACACAAGTTACATGCTATTCAAGCTATGTTGTGAACGGGAAACGCTACTGCATAAAAAGTAGTGAAAAAAGTACACAAGATAGTGGTGTTTCTCTTGAAGCAGAAACTGTTTGTAATGAAAGAGACGGCACTCAAGTTGTCAAGAAGATGGTTTACTATGGAGTTTTAACGGAAATACTTTTGTTGGATTTCTTAGCATTTCGTGTTCCATTGTTCAGATGTGATTGGATGGGTAGTGCGAGTGATGTTAGAGAGGAAGATGAGTTCACACTAGTTAATTTTAGTTCACGTGGAAATAAATGGGATAGGGATCCTTTCATTTTAGCCTCACAAGCAACACAAGTGTTCTATTCTAGGGAAAATGATAACTCTAATTGGTATGTTGTCCTAAGAGCACCTCCAAGAGGTTTTCACGATCTAGAGAAGTTTGATGAGCATGCTTATAGGAAATTTACACCAGTAGATGTGTCTGCATTTGACGCTAGTGTGGATGATAGTGAGGATTATGTTCGTATTGATTGTGAAGAATTGATTGTAAACATGTGATGGTTAGTGTTTTTAATCATATTTTTATATTTTATAGTGCAATATGTGTGAACATGTATTGTTTGTGTTTATATTTGCGAGGAGACAGAGTCTCAAAAATGGTTGGATATGTTAAGAAATTACTTTGTTATCTACATTGCAGGTGACCTACATTTTCCTTAACATCGAAAAACAGAGGAAACTCTGTCAAAATTTTTGTAAAATGGAATTTTGTTTATGTGTGTGAACATGTATATAGATAATGTTATCCATGTGTTGGCTACTAATATATGTCGGTTTCATAACATTTTCAGATATCGACTGAAGGAACATCGACTGGGCGGTCTTCCGGTAGCTCCAGTGGAGATAAGAAAAGAAAAGGAAGAGGTCCTAACCGTTTAGATTATGAGAAAATGGCAAAGGTCAAAGCCACAGGTATACAAATTAATGAAGTTGGACAACCAATTGGAGAAAATTCGGTGATCTATAGTTCAGGTTGTGGAGCTATTGCAGCTCAGATGGTACCTATAACTTATAGTAGCTAGGATAAGGTACCACAATCTTTAAAAGAAATAGTGTGGGGGAATGTAAAGGTATATAATGGTTTTATTTGTTTATAATATCAAGTTATATATTTATTTTTACAACATAAATACTTTTAACAAACTTATAATTGCAGTTACGACTTGGTGCTGATGAATCCATGAAAGTTCAAACATTAAAATCAATGAATGAGTGTTGGAGGCATTATAAAGGCAGAATAACAAAACAGATTAGAGATATTCCTCCTGGTCCTGATGCGCACAGAAGATATGAAATGTTAAAACCAGCTAATATTAGTGATCAGGATTGGATTGCATTTGTCAATCAGCGGTTGTCTCCAGAATTTATGGTAATTATATTTATTAATATTCTTTAGTTGATTTGAACATGTACGTTTTATGGATTTTCTTATAATTATAAATTATTTCAGGAAACTAGTAACCATTATAGGGAGTTGTCAAAGAAGAATCGTACCCCGCATACATCAAGTCGTAAAGGAATGGCACGTCTACGAGAAGATTTGGTAAGAGTTAAATATACTGTGATAATTATATTACACATGTATAGTATATGTTTTTTCGAACCTATATATATTTTTGTGTATATAAATATCAATGTTAGAGAGCGAAAAAAGTGGCTGCAAATGAGGACCCCGATGTCGATAGAGTTGACATATGGATAGCTAGTCACAAGCACAAAGATGGGAGCGCAGTAAATGAGGAAACTGCTGATAAAATTGTATGTGCAATTTAATTAAGAAATTATTGTGTTAATTGAATTACATATGTTTTGCGGTTTTAAGGTTAATATCATGTGACATCATTTATAGGCACAAATAGAGTTGCTTCATCAACAAACCCAACAATCAATTGGAGATGATGCTGTTACACAAGTTTTGGGTAAGGAGCATCGAGGTAGAGTTCGAGGATTGGGTCATGGTGTAACACCATCTGTTGTACAGGCATCGGTGGTTGGTAAACAAAACTTTGCTCAATATCAACAACATGTCGATGCTGAGATGGCAACTATGAAGCAGACAATTGCTAATTTGACAAACTTGCTCATGACTAATTTGCCGAACGTAGATCAAGCTCAAATATTGGCATGTCTTCCTCCCACACAGCCGGTAAACAATTTATAACATCTAAAATGCCCATGCTATCTTTTTTTTTACTTATTATATATATTTTTTCTTTTGTTCCATGATTTCTTTTTAAGTGGGTGTACTAATTTTGTTTCATTTTCTTTGAGATTTATGTGTTTTTTAATTGTATATATATGTTGTTTGTGGAACCATTCTATTGAAAAATGTTGTTTTGGTTGGATCAATTGTGAAAGTGGTGAATAGTTTGATAAATTACAGGGGAATTAAATTTTTGGTAAGTTCAAAAGATAGATGAAACTCTGCCAAAATTTATATAAAATTTATCGAGTTTGTGTATTGATTTTTCTTTTGTTCCATGATTTCTCATAAGTGGGTGTACTAATTTTGTTTCATTTTCTTTGAGATTTATGTATTTTTAAATTGTATATATATGTTGTTTGTGGAACCATTCTATTGAAAAATGTTGTTTTGGTTGGATCAATTGTGAAAGTGGTGAATAGTTTGATAAATTACAGGGGAATTAAATTTGTGGTCAGTTCAAAAGATAGATGAAACTCTGCCAAAATTTATATAAAATTTATCGAGTTTGTATATAGATTTAAATATTGCATTTGTTAATGGCAAATAGGAGTACTTATATTTATTTATTACCGATATTTATGTTTCCTCACAATAATGTTATTTATTTTTTTTGTAGACACAATATTCAAGTGGTTCAAATTCGATGGGATCCAGTAAAAGTGTTCAATTTGCTGAGCCTTCAGCTAAGGTAAATTATATGCGAATGTTATATTATTTTGTTTTTAATATTTAATTTTGTTGGTATGGGTAAATATTTAAATTTTTGTGCACAGTCTAAATCTCGGGGCTCTTCAAGCCAAGTTGTTGGATTGAACAACAATCATTGCACATTATTAGATTGGATGGGTCGAGGAATAGCAGTGGCGGAAGCAGAAATTGACTCAAAGGACCCCTATGCTAAAGTTCATCACCTCGAGCTTGGTCCAGATTATTGGCGCGTTTCCGTCAAGAAAGTGATGGTCAGTGTTTCATTATCTCGACCTACCAACGAGCTACTAACTCTGGAAGATGCTTTAAATTCTTTTATTGCTTGGCCGGCAAAATATATTGCAATGTAGTATTATGTAATGAATGTTTATTATATAATATTTTATAATCTATGTTTAACTTTAGGTTATGGAAATTAAAATGTTGTGTTAACATTACATTATATATATTTGTAGCAGTTATGTAAGTTGATGGTTTTGAAGTAATATTAATATAAATTAATTGAATTTATATTAATTAATTAATTTATATTAATTTTTTTTTTTAAATTATAAGGTTTTCCATACCGGGCACCACACCGGTATGGATATTCTGTATCCATACCGGGCAGCCCGGTATGGATATTTCGGGCCGACCATACGGGTCGGCCCGTTTTGTTGTATCCATACCGGGCTGCCCGGTATGGATATTTCGGGCTGACCATACGGGTTGGCCCGTTTTGTTGTATCCATACCGGGCTGCCCGGTATGGATATATAATATCCATACCCGGCAGCCCGGTATGGATATTTCCGGCTGACCATACGGGTCGACCCGTTTTTGTTATATCCATACCCGGCTCCGGCCCGGTATGGATACTTAAATATCCATACCGGGAGCAAGCACGCCGGGCGCCCGACCCGGTATGGATATCTAACCATACCGGGCATTGCTCGGTATGGATAGGCAGTTTTCTTGTAGTGTGAACTGGGTTCCGTTATCTGTCACAATCTGCTAAAGGACCCCAAACCTGTAAATAATGTTATTCCACACAAAGTTTTCAATCTTTGTAGTGGAAATTTCAGTCAACTCCTTTGTTTCTGCTTACTTGGTGAAGTAGTCAATTGCAACCACGACATGCTTGCATCTCCCGCGAGCTGTTGGTAGAGGTCCAATCAGATCCATTCCCCATATTGCAAAGGGTCACGAGCTCACCATTTGTTAGAGATAGGCTGGTGGAGCTCGTGGAACCTAGACGAACCTTTGACACTTATCACACTTCTTAACCAAGTTAATGGCGTACTACTTCAGCGTGAGCCAGTAGAAACTCTGTCGAATTTCCTTGTGAGCTAAAGACAACCCCCCAGCATGATTTTCACAATGGCCCTCATGTATTTCTTTCATCACGACCTCACAATCTTGGCCATGAATGCATCTCAAAAGTGGAGCTAAAAACCCCTTCTTGTACAACACATCATCGTAGATGCAATATGTAGTTGCTCTAGCTTGCAAGCGCCGTGCTTCTAACTTATCACTTGGCAGCTTTCCATCCTGTAGATAATTCAAAATTGGACCCATCCAAGAATCAAGCTGCACAATTATGGTCATCATTGAATTCTTCTTTTCTGTACTTGGAGCTGGCAGAAATTTTACTTGGATCGCCCCAAGGAAATCTGTATCTCGGGTTGTCATTAGGCAAGCTAATACGTCTGCATACAAATTCTGAGCTCGTGGAATCTACTTCACCTTATACTTCTAGAAAG
The DNA here is from genome assembly GCA_019925255.1 of Litchi chinensis. Classification (NCBI taxonomy): domain Eukaryota; kingdom Viridiplantae; phylum Streptophyta; class Magnoliopsida; order Sapindales; family Sapindaceae; genus Litchi; species Litchi chinensis. The sequence continues at coordinate 22,438,667 of CM034474.1, forward strand.
CATTTAGCATTTCATGAACTTTTTAGAGGTACATAGCCATTTTCAGTCCTCTGGTCTAATACTCCCCCAGTATATGGCAAACCACGAGTTGCAAGTCGCTGAAAACCTTTAACGGCTCAGGCCGTATCTCCTTAGCCAAATGCAGACCTGGGAGCAGTGCTTCGTATTCAACTTCATTAATTATTGCCTGGAAATCAAACCTCAATGCACAAAGGATTTTATGGTCTTCAGGAATAATCAATAGAATCTCAACTCTAGCTTTCTGCTCGCTAGATGACCCATCAACATAAAGCTCTCAGGTCATACCTTCAGAAGATTTAGCTTAATCATCCACAGGCCCTGTAAATTCTGCAATGAAGTCCGCTAGGGCTTGGGCTTTGATAGCTGTCCTTGGCTTGAACTGAATATCGAACTGTGCGAGCTTAACTGCCCATTTTAACAAGCGACCTGAGGTGTCCGCTTTCTGTAGAACTTGTTTCAGCGGATACTGTGTGAGGACTTCAATTGTATGAGCTTGAAAATAAGGTCGCAGCTTCCTAAATGCGACTACCAGGTAGTAAGCGAGCTTCTCCATCTGCGAGTACCTGGTTTTAGTATTCTGTAATCTTTTACTTACGTAGTACACTGGAAGCTGCGTTTTCTCCTCTTCTCTTACCAAAGCAGCACTTAAAGCTTGTTGAGACACTCTCAAGTATAAAATGAGCTTTTCTCCTTTTCTGGGCTTAGAGAGGAGTGGAGCTCGTCCCATATACTCCTTCAGTTGTTGGAAGGCTACCTCGCACTATTCAGTCCACTTGAAGCTTTTTGTCTTCTTCAAAATATCAAAAAATGGGATGCATTTATCTGTAGCCTTTGAGATGAACTTGCTTAATGTTGCGACCTAGTCGTTAAGGTTTTGCACATCCTTTACCCTGATAGGCGACCTCATGTCGATCAGTGCTTTGATCTTCTTTGAATTGGCCTCAATGCCTTTACTGTTCACTATGAAATCCAGAAACTTTCCAAAGGCTACCCTGAATGCGCACTTGTGTGGATTCAACTTCATTTGGTAGCTCTTCAGAATCTGAAACATCACCTCCAGGTCGCGCACATGATCACCCATCTGCTTGGACTTTACCAACATATCATCAACATAGACCTCCATGATTTTCCCAATCTGCTCTTCAAACATCATGTTTACCAAGCGTTGATAGGTCGCTCCTGCATTCTTCAATTCGAATGACATCACTTTGTAGCAGTATAGGTCGCGATCTGTCATAAACGAGGTGTGCTCTTCATCCTCGGGATTCATTGGGATCTGATTATAACCCGAGTATGCATCCATGAAGCTCAGGAGTTCGTGGCCAGTTGTAGCATCCACGAGCTAGTCTATCCTTGGCAAAGGGAAGCTATCTTTGGGGCACGCCTTGTTCAAATCAGTGAAGTTGATGTAAGTTCTCCACTTCCCGTTCTTTTTCTTCACTAACATGGGATTGACGACCCAGGTCGAGTAGTAAGTTTCTTGGATAAACTTATTGGCCAACAACTTATCTACCTTTTCCTTCAATGCAAGGTAGTGCTCTCTTGTCATTACTCTCATCTTCTGACGAATTGGCTTGTGATGAGGAACAATATTCAATCTGTGTGACATCACCTTATGATACATCCCCACCATGTCTTTGTGATTTCATGTAAGCACATCCAAGTTCGCCTTTAGGAAGTCAGCGAGCTAGGCTCTTAGTTTTGGAGCTAAACCTCTTTCCAGCTTCAAACATCTTTCAGGATCCACCTCGCTAACCTAAATGTCTTCCAGCTCCTCAACTGGCCCAGTAGCTCGCTCTGCATCCATTTCACGAGGGTCAAGATCATGGCTAACCCCCTTTTCAGTTATAACTCGTGGTTCGCCCCCTGAAACCATGTTCACTTTCTTTCCTCTTACACCCATCTTCACAGCATCCTCATAACAGTGTCTGGCTAAGTGCTACTCTCCCTGAATACACCCGACGCAGTTGGGAGTTGGAAACTTAACTATAAGGGTCCTGGTTGAAGTAACAGCGTCCAGATCGTTCAATGAAGGTCTTCCCAGGACCACATTGTATGCTAATGGGTAGTCATAATAAAAAAATCTGCCAACACAGTTGCCTAGCGACCTGCCTCCCCGAGCGTAAGTGGTAGCTTAATCTGGCCTACTGGTACAATAACATCTCCAGTGAAACCGTATAGAGGCTCTGGGGACGGTCTTAGTTGCTCTGCTCCTAGTCCCATTTGATCAAAACAACTTATGTACATCACATTCATCGAGCTCCCAGTATCAATCATGATGCACCGCAATTCCATATTGCTGATTTTAGCTCGTATAACCAGTGCATCATTGTGTGGCCAGATCACACCTCTAGCATCCTCCTGAGTGAAAACAATTTCATCCAAGGTCGTCATTGCCTTTTTCGCAGGTCCCTCCGGTCCACTAACCTATAAAGTATGGTTTGCTTCTTGGACATACCTCTCATGCGACCTATTTGAAGCACCTGCGATATGAGAGCCACCATGAATTGTAAAAAGTGTCCTTACCGCAGGCTCATGTTCTGGCTCGGAAGCTCGCTGGGGCTTTTGCTGCTGAGGTCGTTGTTGTGGAGGTTGCGAGTCTGTAGGTCTCACCACATAATCTCTCAAACAACCTCTCCTGATCAACTTTTCAATGGCGTCCTTCAACGCTCAACAATCTAAAGTATTATGCCCGACTTCATTATGATAGGCACAAAACTTGCTCTTATCTCTGTGCTGAACAGGGGCTCTCAAAGGGTAGGGCTTCCCAAAATCTTCCCTGTTTCTTTCCGCTACAAAGATCCTGTCTTGTGAGTCTGACAGGATGCTTTAACCCTCATAGCGACCTTGACGTTGAGGTCGCTCATTCTTAAGCTCTTTCCTTGCCTTTTTAGTAATCTAATTGTTTGAGCCACTGTTTCTACCTTCTTCGTTCCTGCCATTATTTCTTTTTTTCATCTTGCTGGAATTGATTGCTTCATTCTTCTAATTGGACTTCTTCGGGCCGAAGGTTTCTTCCCACCTGATCTCCTTTGCAGCTCACTCGTAGAACTCTCTCAGATCCTTCACTGGGGACTTGTAAATGCTTTCATACAATTTCCCATCCTTGCGCAACCCAGTTAAGATCGCAGTCAATATACTTTCGTCTGATGGATTCTCAATATTCACGACCTCACGTCTAAACCTGGTGATATAATCTTTCAATGACTCACCCTGATGCTGAAAAATGGTAGCTAAGTGGCAGGATGGTGCGAGCTGCCTTCTCAATGTCTTGTATTGACCAACGAACTTCTACTGGCATTCTTCCCAACTTTCTATGCTGCGAGATGGGAGATTCTTGAACCAAGTCCTCGGAATGTCCCCCAAAGTGGCTGGAAAGATACGACACTTCACCATTGGGTTGTCCGTCTGCAAATCCATCTAGATATTAAAGGCATCGAGGTGATCATCAGGGTCAGTGTCCCCATTATACTGCTGAATGCTAAGGACTTTAAATCTGTGAGGGAGAGGCTGCGTCTCGATCTCCCTTGTGAACGGAGTCCTCTCTTCGTAGTGGTCATGCTGACCCTGGGCATCAGGTCACCCCTCAAGCTGTTGGACCCTCTGAAGAAGTTCCTCCACTTGTAGGTCTCGGAGCCCATATCTCCTCCCATGGTCGCGACCAGGAGAGCGGTACTCTGCTTCATACCTCTGGTTCTCTCTGTATGAGCCACCACCCCGATGCGACCTTGCATGTCGCTCATCCATCTCATCCTCATGCCAAGGTGCAGCTCGTACTCCGTCATGACCAACTTCTACCCACCTGCTTCCATCCTGACTTACCCTTATCACCAGGCTCGCAGGACACGCAACTTCTCTTTCATCACTAGCAAGGCGATCTCCAGCTCTAAAGCGCGCATTGGAAGAGCTAGCTGAGCCGGCAGGTTGCGACATCTCCCTTGCTGGCCTTTCAAGCACCTGCATTGCTTCATGTTGTTGATACACTTGCCTCGGGACAACACCTTCGACCCTGGGCACATTCTACGCCTGAGCTTGCACCAACAAATTGACAGCCTTTGTAAGTTATCGAACTGTGAGCTCTAACGCTTCTTGCCTCCGATACCACACCTGTTTCCCATCAACTGTTAGGGCGATTGGAACTGGTTGGCGAGGGGGCAAGGGCGGCATGCCTGCTGCAGCACCAATTGTCTGACCATATGACGTGCCTACTACATTTATGGGCGCATCCTCCATCTGCAGCGTATCATGTTGATGGTGACTGGTCTGACTCTCTGCCTGGTTAACCTGTAAGCCCGCATACTTGGTTGTTTTAGTTCTTTCCATGTTTGAAAACTGAGAGATTGAAACAGGACAGATTGCAGTATGGGCCCTCCTTCTAGTGCCAAAATGTCAACGTGATTTTCTGGTCGACGAGAATTTAATACCCAGTACCTGCAATCAATACAGAACAACACGAAAACCAAGAGAAAAATAAAAGATATAAGGTCAAGAACAGAAACAACATACAGATTTTACGTGGTTCGACGAGTGTGCCTACATCCACGACTATCTTTCAACAATCCGGCAGAGTGACAGTATATTATTGCTTGTATATCTGCTACAATGAATTCAGCCTCTATTTATAAAGAAAGATGCGTTACAAATTAGGAAGAGATAAAATCGGAAAAGAATCACAATTTAATTATATTTTCTGATCGGTTGGAGCTAAATCAGGTAACTGCTCCGTAAGTCTCGAGATCACGTTGACTGAATTTGAATTTGAATTAACTTCTGTTTCTGGTGAGAGAATCATGATCAAATTGGGTAACTGCCTATTCTGGAAGATTTTGTATTAATTGGTCACTAGACGAGCTGTACACTGTCTTGAGCGACCTCGAGCTAGACCTCGCTGAATAGCAAGCCATGCATGGAGCAAACTACATAACGATCTGCAGTCTGGTTGTGAAACGAGCTAACTAACGCGAGCTATAGAGCTCGCTGGGCTTGGAATTGATAACTGGGTATTGGTTGCTAAGCCTTTGCATTAAGTTGACTTGTTGGGCTTCTATCAAGCTTTTACCAATCCAATTGCTTTATCCAGAAAATACACATAACAATTATGTTATCGAACTTTACTTTAAGAAAAAAAACATTATATATTTAGTATGAATATCGATACTTATATTACTTTATTTATGTGCCCTCCCTAAACAGATTTTCTGGGTCCGCCACTGAATATCTATACATGTCAACTATAAATTGCCTACGAACTGTGGAAACTACTCAAACTCAACCGTATCATATTGTTTTGTAGAGAATATTGACAGCATCAATACTTTATCAAGGACAACTCAACTTTTTTTTTTTTCATTGAAAACCAATTTTTGTTTCATAGATAATGGGTTCTACGAGTTGTGGGAGGATGTCATAAAAAATCCAAGAAAGTTTGATTGTTAAAAAAAAAAAAATATAGATAAAAACTTTGCCACCCCGTCAATCAACGCGCGTTTTAATGTTGACAATCGGAATCGGTCAACACCCGGGGGGTCGGAACCTCGCCTACGGAACGATTTGTATGGGGCCAGTGGTGAAGACCGTGCTGAGCCAGCTTGGTGGTAGGAGTTGTCAACCCAAAAAACATATAAGGTTGAAGGTTCAACTCCGGACGTGACCTCAAGAGGCCAAAAGGGGTTGTCCGGGATGGTCTTCACCCCCGACTCGACACGGTCTTCACCGTCGGTCCCGTATAAATCGTTCCGTAGGCGAGGTTCTGACCCCCCGGATGTTGACCGATTCCAATCGTCAACATGGTTCTTTAAGCTTTTCCTATGATATTTTATGACTTGATTTTTTTAATATGATTGATAATGTCATATCAAAAAGTTGATAAATATTTTTTAAAATAAAAAAGTGGCAGTTTGCCAAGACATGATCGATAAAGGTTGAAGCGGCAGAGGTCATAGGCACTGACATTTTTTTTTTCTTTTTTTGAAATAGGATTGGCTAAGATTTTAAATTTTAGGGTTTAAAAAAGAGAGAGAGAGAGAGAGAGAACAGGTAAAGCGTGTTTAAAAAAATAAGACTTTTGCGGGTCTTATGGAGATCCACATGGAGACCCGTATTCCATCAGTTATTAATATGGGTGTTACAGACCTGTTCTTTTAAAGGTCTAAAAAGCACGATTTGCATTTATATCCGAAACGTTTTATGTGGGTATGGATCGGTTATAGTAGACCTGATCCATGTTTTTATCCCCAAATAAAAATTCTTCTGTTTTGGATAGTATTTTTGACCGTCACAAATATTTGGTTAGCGATAACCGCATTTTGTGTTAAAAAAATAAATTTAAAAATAAAGTAGAATTAAAAATAATAAACGATATTTTTTAAGAAAAAGGATATCTCAACCGTCCATCACATGATGGACGGTGAGGACTAATACAAAATATAATTTAATAAATATTTTTTAATAAAATAATTTTAAAAATTTTCTTACAAATAAAAACAATTAATCTCCACCGTTGATATGAACAATGGATTCACGGTCCATATGGACGGTAGAGATCTAATAATTAGAAAAACAAATCTGACAAAAAGAGAAGAAAAATTAAAGAAAAGGAAAAATTTGTTGTGAACCAATCTATCATTATCAACCTTATAACGTTAGGATGAGTATATTAAACTTATTAATTGCAACATCACATTAACTTGAAACATTTATGTTTATACGGTAAATAAACTATGCTAGAATGAACATATTCAATATTTACTTGCTACACAAATTTTGTATACAATATAATGTTAACTGCAATGCTTATATTTCTTTAGTATCTAATTACATTAGAATGAGTATATTCAACGTATTAATTGTAATATCATATTAACTTGCAATGTTTATGATTATATAATAATAAAAGTACGTTAGAACATGTATATTTAACGTTTTATTTGCAATGCAATTTTTATATGTAACGCTTATATTTATTTGATAATTAATTACGTTAAAATAAGTATATTCAACATATTAATTGTAACACTATATTAACTTAAAACGTTTATTTTTATATGGTAACCAAACTACATTAAAATAAGTATATTCAACGTTTTACTTGCAACACAATTTTTATATATAACATGACGTTAACTTGCGATGCTTACGTTTATTTAACAACTAATTACATTAGAATAAATATATTCAATATATTAATTGCAGCACTATATTAACTTGCAACGTTTATATTTATATGTTAATCAAACTACGTTAGAATGATTATATTCAACGTTTTACTTACAATATTATTTTTATATGTAACAGTTGTACATTTTCTCCTTTTTATTGTATGTTGTAAATAAAGTTTCGTTTTATTATGTTTATTTATTTAATTGCTATCTTCTAAGTATGAAATGTGTTATATGTATTTTTCGGATTCATTAATTGGGCTGGTAAAAGTCCAATTTAGGCCCATCCAAGACCTGATAAGAAGGCCCAAAAGGGATAACCCAGTCAAAGTCCATCAGATGAGGCTCAGTATTGACTTTGAAGCCCAGCAAGTTCTTCAGTTTGCTTAAAGGATCTTCCAGCTGGCATCAACAGACCTATAAACACAGCCAGGTCGCAGCTCGTCGCTTGCGCGGCTCGTCTCTCAGAGAGCTCGAGCTCGAGACCACCATGACACATCAGCTCGCTCAGACGCGTAATAAGTACAGTATCTTCTAGAACAGGCAGTTATCAAGTTCAACCATGATTCTCTCTCCGAATATGGCAATTGCCCAGTCAAACCATGATTTCTTCATCAGATATGGAGATCAATTCAAATTCAAAATCAGATCAACATTATTTTGAGATAATTATAGTAATTTCCTGATATTATCTAAATATATTAGGAAGTATAATTAATTTATAATTCTTTTCCTTATTTTTCCCAATTGTTTAGGGAATGTAATTAATTCAGGATTCTCTTCCTAATTTGCTACAACCAGAATTGTAACACCTCTTTCCCTATAAATAGGGATTAAGAGCATTGTAACATCATCATACAATATTCAATAATATACTGTCACTCTGCAGAATTAAAGAGACAAACAGTCGTGGATGTAGGCCTATTATTGCCGAACCACGTAAAAGCTTCGTGTTCCTCGCTTGATCATCTGTTTCTGTCTTTGTCTTTTCTTGGTATTTGTGCTTTCTCACATTGATTGCAGGTATTGGGCATTGATTACTCATCGACTGAATTCCAACGTCGACATTTTGGCGCTAGAGGAAGGGGCCCAGACTGTAATCTTTTTCATCTCAATTCATCAACTTCTGACGATATGGCAAAGACAAGATCAAACAGGTTCCTTGGAGATGATGACCAGGCGGAAAGTCACATGAACCAATCTCAGCAGAACTTACAGCCTGGGCAAGACGCAATCACGCATGCAGCAGGCCCGTCCCAAGGACAGATACTAGGGGCTGCGCCAGGCATCCCTCCTCTGCCTCACCGTCAAACGGTCCCAATTACCCCGATGGCCGAAGGGCAGAATGCGTTGTTACAGAGGCAAGAAACGTTGGAAGATACGGTTAGACAGCTCACAGAAGTCGTCAACATGTTGGTGCAGGCCCATGTTCAGAACGTGACTAGGGTGGAAGTTCAGGCACCACTGGGAATGCCCCAGCCTCCTGAACCGGTGCGAAGGCCTGAAAGGCTAGCAAGGGAAGTCCCGCGACCTGCAAACTCGGCTCGCTCATCTAATGCGCGTTCGAGGGCCGGAAGACACCCTGTTCAACACGAAAGGGAGGTCGCACGCCCTGATAACCTGGTAGCGAGGCTGAGCCAGGATGGAAACAGGCGGATGGAAGTTGGTCAAGGCAGAGTCCGAGCCGCAGCTCGTTATGCCGATGAGGTGGATGGGCAGCAGGTAAGATCCCATCATCATGAGGGTCAATTCGAAGAAGACGAAAGGTATGACCCTGAACATCCGGCTCCAAGTCATGATCACAGGAGGAGATACGAGCTCCGAGACCCCCAAGTAGAGGAGCTCCTCCGAAGGGTCCGGCAGTTGGAAGCGCGACCTGGAGTTCCGGAGCAGCGTGGGCTCTACGGAGATAGGACCCCATTCACAAGGGAGATTGAGACACAGCCTCTCCCTCCAAGGTTCAAGATGCCAACCATTCAGCAGTACAATGGGGACAGTGACCCATATGACCATCTAGATGCATTCAACGTTCAGATAGACCTGCAGACAGGAAGTCCGATGGTGAAGTGCCGAGTATTCCCCGCTACATTGGGGGATATTCCGAGGACGTGGTTCAAAAATCTCCCAGCTCGCAGCATAGAAAGTTGGGAGCAATGCCAACAGAAGTTCGTTGGTCAATACAGGGCACTAAGAAGGCAGCTCGCTCCATCCTGCCACCTAGCTACCATTTTTCAGCGTCAGGGTGAGTCGTTAAAAGAATACATCACCAGGTTTAGACGCGAGGTCGCGAATGTCGAGCATCCATCAGATGAAAGCATACTAACAGCGATCTCAGCTGGGCTGCGAAAGGATGGAAAGTTGTACGGGAGTATTTACAAGTCCCTAGTAAAGGATCTGGGAGAATTCTACGAGCGAGCTGCCAAAGAGATCAGGTGGGAAGAAACCTTCGGCCCGAAAAAGCAGAATCAGAAGAATGAAGCGGGCAGTTCCAGCCAGCCAAAGAGGAGAAACAATGGCCGGAATGAAGAAGGAAGGAACAACGGCTCAAGTAATCTGATCGCCAAAAGAGAGAGGAGAGAGCTAAGGTATGAGCGACCTCAGCGTTGGGGTCACCAGGAAGGATACAGCATCCTGACGACATCACCGGACAGGATTTACACTGCCGAGCGGAATAAGGAGGATTTTGGGAGGCCCAATCCTATAAGGGCTCCAATTCAGCACAGAGACCAGAACAAGTTCTGTGCCTATCATAATGAGGTCGGGCACAGTACTTCAGATTGCTGGGCGTTGAAGAACGCTATTGAAAAATTAATCAAGCGAGGTCGCTTGGGAGAATATGTGGCAAGACCTACTGACCAGCGACCTCACCAGCAACGACCTCAACAGCAATAGCCAACACACCAGCAACAGCCCCAACGAGCTTCCGAGTAAGGTCAGGAACCTGCGGTAAGAACCATTTTTACTATTTATGGTGGCCCCCATATTGCAGGTGATTCTAACAGATCGCATGAGAGATACGTCCGAGAGGCGAATCATTCATTTCAGCTCAATGGGTCGGAGGGACCCACCAAAAGAGCAAAGCCGACCTCGGACGAGATTGTATTTACAAAAGAAGATGCTAGAGGAGTGATCTGTCCTCATAATGACGCGCTAGTTATACGAGCTAAAATCAGCAATATGGAAGTTAGGCGCATCATGATCGATACCGGAAGCTCGGTGAACGTGATGTATAGGAGCTGTTTTGACTAGATGGGGCAGTGAACAGAGCAAATGAGGTCATCCCCGGAGCCTTTATTCGGATTCATTGGAGATGCTGTGGTACCAGTAGGGCAGATTAAGCTGCCACTGACTCTAGGGGAGGCAGGTCGTCAGGTAACAACCTTGATAGATTTCTTGATAATCGACTGCCCATCAGCATATAACGTGGTCCTCGGAAGACCTGCTATGAACGAGTTGGACATGGTTACTTCGACCAGAACTCTTACAGTAAAGTTCCCAACTCCTAATGGCATCGGATGTGTTCGAGGAGAACAGCACCTAGCTCGCCGTTGCTATGAAGATGCTGTGAAGATGGGTGTAAGAGGAAAGAAGGTGAACGTGGTCTCAGGAGGCAAGCCACGAGCTATGACTGAGAAGGGAGTCAGTCACAACCTGGACCCTCGCGAGGTAGATGCAGACCGAGCTACCGGTCCAATTGAGGAGTTAGAAGATGTACCAGTCAGCGAGGAAGATCCTGAGCGATGCTTGAAGCTGGGAAGAGAATTAACTCCGGAGCTGAGAATCTAGCTCGCTGACTTCCTAAAGGCGAACTTGGATGTGTTTGCATGGAATCATGAGGACATGGTGGGAATAGATCCAGAAGTGATGTCTCACAGGCTGAACATTGATCCTCATTTCAAGCCAGTTCGTCAGAAGAGAAGAGCAATGACAGGGGAACGATACTTAGCACTAAAGGAAGAGGTGGACAAGCTTCTGGTTAACAAGTTCATCAGAGAAGCTTACTACCCGACCTGGGTCGCCAACCCTGTGCTAGTGAAAAAGAAGAATGGGAAGTGGAGAACTTGCATCGACTTCACCGACCTAAACAAAGCATGTCCCAAAGACAGTTTTCCCCTGTCAAGGATAGATCAGCTCGTTGATGCTACAGCTGACCACGAGCTCCTCAGCTTCATGGATGCATATTCGGGATATAACCAGATCCCAATGAAGCCCGAAGACGAAGAGCACACCTCGTTCATGACTGATCGGGGGCTATATTGCTACAAGGTAATGCCCTTCGGTTTGAAGAATGCTGGAGCGACCTATCAACGCTTGGTGAACATGATGTTCAAAGAACAAATTAGAAAGACCATGGAGGTCTATGTGGAAGATATGCTGGTGAAATCCAAGCAGATAGGTGACCATGTTAGCGACCTGAGAGAGATGTTCCAAATTCTGAGGAGCTATCAGATGAAGTTAAACCCGCTCAAATGTGCATTTGGAGTAGCTTCTGGGAAGTTCCTGGGCTTCATGGTCAACAGTAAGGGAATTGAAGCAAACCTTGAGAAGATCAAAGCACTGATTGACATGAGGTTGCCTACCAGGGTGAAGGACGTACAGAGCCTCAATGGCCAGGTTGCAGCATTGAGTAGGTTCATTTCGAAAGCGACAGACAAGTGTGTCCCTTTCTTTGACATTCTGAAGAAAGCAAAGAGTTTCGAGTGGACTGAGCAGTGTGAAGTAGCCTTCCAGCAGTTGAAGGAGTATATGGGACGAGCTCCACTTCTTTCCAAGCCCAAAGAAGAGGAAAAGTTGATCTTATACTTGGGAGTGTCGAAACAGGCTTTGAGTGCCGCACTGGTGAGGGAAGAAGAAAAGACGCAGCTTCCGGTCTATTATGTGAGCAAACGGTTACAGGATGCTGAAACCAGATATTCGCAGATGGAGAAACTGGCTTACTGCCTGGTGATTGCATCAAGGAAGCTGCGACCTTATTTTCAAGCTCATACCATCGAAGTCATCACCAAGTATCCGTTAAAACAAGTTTTGTAGAAAGCAGACACCTCAGGTCGTTTGTTGAAATGGGCAGTGGAGCTCGCGTAGTTCGATATCCAATTCAAGCCGAGGACGGCTATCAAAGCTCAGGCTTTGGCAGATTTCATTGCAGAATTTACAAGACTTGTGGATGATGAAGCTGAGTCTTCTGAAGGTCCGGCCTGGGAGCTTTTTGTTGATGGATCGTCCAGCGAACATAAGGCTGGAGCTGGAATTTTACTTATCAGCCCCGAAGGCCACAAATTCCTTTGCACTTTAAGGTTTGGCTTTCAGGCAACAAACAACGAAGCTGAGTATGAAGCACTGCTTGCAGGACTGCGTTTGGCTAAGGAGATGCGAGCTGAAAGCTTGAAGATCTTCAGTGACTCACAGCTCGTCATCGGCCACGTAATGGGAGAATATCAAGCTAGGGGATCAAAAATGGCCCTCTACCTCCAAAAAGTACACGAGCTGTTGGGTGCATTTCAGAAGTACGAGGTGAAGCAGATCTCACGGGCTCAAAACTCGCATGCTGATGCACTAGCTCGCCTCGCAACTACACGAAATGCAGATTTCCTTGGGGCGATCCCAGTTGAATTCCTACCAACTCCAAGTACGGAGGAAAAGAATATGACGATGGCCATAATTGTGCAGCCTGATTCCTGGATGAGCTCGATACTCAGCTATTTGCAGGATGGAAAGCTGCCCATTAACAAGCTAGAAGCCCAACGTCTACGAGCTAGAGCAGCCAGGTATTGCATCTATGACGATGCGCTGTACAAGAAGGGGTTCTCAACTCCACTGCTAAGATGTATTGATGGTCCTGAATGTGAAACAGTACTAAGGCAAATACATGAAGGTCATTGCGGGAACCACGCTGGGGGGCTGTCTCTAGCTCAAAAAGCACTTTGTCAAGGCTTCTACTGGCCCACTATGAGGCAGGATGCCATCAACTTAGTGAAGAAATGCGACAAATGTCAGAGGTTTGCTCATATTCCGTGAGCTCCGCCAGCTTACCTCCAACAGATGGTGAGCCCGTGACCCTTTACGATCTAGGGGATGGACCTGATCGGACCCCTGCCGATGGCTCGGGGAAGATGCAAACATGTGGTGGTCGCGGTAGATTACTTCACCAAGTGGGCGGAAGCAAAGGAGTTAGCTGAAATCTCCACGACAAAGATTGAGAAGTTTGTGTGGAGCAATATTATTTGCAGATTTGGAGTCCCACAGCAGATCGTGACTGATAATGGGACCCAGTTCGCTAGTGACCAGTTTCTCAGGTTTTGCAACAACCTCAAGATTGTTAAGAGCTTTTCAGCAGTGGATCACCCACAAGCCAATGGCTAGGTTGAGGCAGTGAACAAGATCATCAAGCAGACCCTGAAAATGAAACTGGAAGCAAAGAAAGGAGCATGGATAGATGAGCTTCAAAAAGTATTGTGGTCTTACAGAACTATAGCTCGCAGCTCCACTGGCGAGACCCCATTCTCAATGGTATATGGATCTGAGGCTATGATCCCAGCCGAGTTTGAAGTTACCTCACAAAGAAGAGCAACCTTCAATCCAAACAACAACGATCAGTTACTTGCCACAAACCTAGACCTGCTTGAAGAGCACAGGGAAACGGCCAGGCTAAGGGTAGCTGTCTATCAGCAAAGAATAGCGAGGTACTACAACAAGTATGCTCGGATTCGCAGGTTCAATGTGGGAGACTTAGTATTACGTCTCATTCTGCCTGGAGCCCGCAAGCCAAGTGATGGATCCTTAGGCCCGAACTGGGAAGGACCATATGTTGTCACAGCAAGCTTGGGGAATGGGGCTTATCATTTAGCTAACAATGAAAATGGAGCTGAGGTCCCTCGAGCATGGAATGCCGAACATCTCCGCCCTTATTATCAGTAAAACTTTTTGTAATATGTAATCCAAAATTATTCTTGTTAATGAAAGCTCCATTTCCCCAACTTGCGACTCAATTCACTTCACTATGGCGAAACGGGCTGCGAGCTAAATAGCTCGCCTAAAGAGCCAAAAAAGCAGGCAATGTGACGACCCCTGCATAGCTCGCTATAAATTAAAGAGCCTAAAAAGCAAGTGACTAAGTGTCCTTGCATAGCTTGCCTAAAGAGCAAAAAAAGCAGGCGAGGTGACAACCCCTGCATAGCTCGCTATAAATGAAAGAGCCTAAAAAGCAAGTGACTAAGTGTCCTTGCATAGCTCGCCTAAAGAGCCAAAAAAGCAGGCGAGGTGACGACCCCTGCATAGCTCGCTATAAATAAAAGAGCCAAAAAAGCAGGCGAGGTGAAGACCCCTGCATAGCTCGCTATAAATGAAAGAGCCTAAAAAGCAAGTGACTAAGTGTCCTTGCATAGCTCGCCTAAAGAGCCAAAAAAGTAGGCGAGGTGACGACCCCTGCATAGCTCGCTATAAATGAAAGAGCCTAAAAAGCAAGTGACTAAGTGTCCTTGCATAGCTCGCCTAAAGAGCCAAAAAAGCAGGCGAGGTGACGACTCCTGCATAACTCGCTATAAATGAAAGAGCCTAAAAAACAAGTGACTAAGTGTCCTTGCATAGCTCGCCTAAAGAGCCAAAAAAGCAGGCGAGGTGACGACCCCTGCATAGCTTGCTATAAATAAAAGAGCCAAAAAAGCAGGCGACGTGACGACCCCTGCATAGCTCGCTATAAATGAAAGAGCCTAAAAAGCAAGTGACTAAGTGTCCTTGCATAGCTCGCCTAAAGAGCCAAAAAAGCAGGCGAGGTGACGACCCCTGCATAGCTCGCTATAAATGAAAGAGCCTAAAAAGCAAGTGACTAAGTGTCCTTGCATAGCTCGCCTAAAGAGCCAAAAAAGCAGGCGAGGTGACGACTCCTGCATAGCTCGCTATAAATGAAAGAGCCTAAAAAACAAGTGACTAAGTGTCCTTGCATAGCTCGCCTAAAGAGCCAAAAAAGCAGGCGAGGTGACGACCCCTGCATAGCTCGCTATGAATAAAAGAGCCAAAAAAGCAGGCGAGGTGACGACCCCTGCATAGCTCGCTATAAATGAAAGAGCCTAAAAAGCAAGTGACTAAGTGTCCTTGCATAGCTCGCCTAAAGAGCCAAAAAAGCAGGCGAGGTGACGACCCCTGCATAGCTCGCTATAAATGAAAGAGCCTAAAAAGCAAGTGACTAAGTGTCCTTGCATAGCTCGCCTAAAGAGCCAAAAAAGCAGGCGAGGTGACGACTCCTGCATAGCTCGCTATAAATGAAAGAGCCTAAAAAACAAGTGACTAAGTGTCCTTGCATAGCTCGCCTAAAGAGCCAAAAAAGCAGGCGAGGTGACGACCCCTGCATAGCTCGCTATAAAAATAAAGAGCCTAAAAAGCAGATGGCTAAGTGCCCCTGCATAACTCATCAAACATTCTGATAAAACCAATTACTTATACCTACAAAATTTTATTAAGTTGGTAAAACAAGTAATTGCTTTAATTATTATCAGATTTTGGGTTCATTGATTATCAGCTCGCAAGAAATGTGAAGAGCATAGAGTATATTATACGCTAGCCTGAAGAACAGTCAACGCAGAAGAAATAATGAAAGAAATTTTCATTAAGTATGAGAACTGGTTACAAGTTGAAAAAATTGGAAAAATACATGAAAAAGGAAAGAAAACGAGCTATTAGTTCTGAACAGGAGGATCTGGGTCAGCCAAAGGTTCTGGACCAGCGGTGGACGAGGCAGCTTTTACTTTAAAATCCTCAACGGTTTCAGGCCCTATGTCCCCAAAGATAGAAAAATCCATTCCTGGATGGGACATCCACAGTGTGTAGAGGAAATCACGACCTGTTCTTGCCTCGGCCTCGTCCCTCGCATCTGCAACCCGCACTTCCAGTTCTTGAGCTGCTTGCACTCTGAAGACCGTCAGCTCTTCAAAGGCATTATCAGCGAGACGATTGACGACCTCAGCCTCTTTCTTCATGTCTTCAATTCGTTACTCCACAGCCTCAGCTCGCTGAATAGCCTTCCCCACTTGCTGCCTAAGTACCTCAGCTCGTTTGGTTGCAGCCTCCTCAGCACTTTTAGTTGTGGCTCCCATCTCATCAGCTCGCTTCTTAGCCTCCTCGGCCTGTTTCTCGGCAGTTTCAGCTCGCGCCAGAACAACATCGACCTGGCGATGAAGCACTTCAGTCTTCTCTTCTGCAGCTGAAGCCCGCTGCTCGTCCAGTGCAGCCTGTTGCTCAGACTGCCTCAGATCTTCTTTCACCTTGAGCAGCTCATCCTTTAGCATGGCGTGCTCATTTTCCATTTTCTTCAGGGCCTCCTCAGCTGCTTGCCTTGCAGCGTTTGCCTAAGCAATCTGAGCTTCCTGACCTTCTATTCTGCCCGAGGTTAAGCGAGCTAAATCGTCAGTAGCCGCCTCCAGGTCGAATTCCAGTTTCCTCATCTCATCCTTGGTAGCCCTTGTCTCCTTTCTTCGCTTCATTGCAGCAAGGGCACCCTGGGAATTATGAGCAGATTAAAACCTAGTCAAGTAAGGAAATCAGCAGATGAGGAAAAATAACTTACCAGCATGCAATGGCGAGCCGCGAACTCATCTAGATCCTCGCCCCTAAGACACCTATTTTCCAAGACATTCGCGTGATTAAGCATAATTGTTGCCCAGTTGTCAAGAAAGGAATTTAAGTATCTTCCTCCAGGACCCAGCTCGATATCTGATCTGGTTGGTGAAGGAGTTCTCTCGCGCTCTGGGATATCGCGCTCATCATCATGAGAACCACCGCGTCGCGATACAACAGTACGCCTAGTCACATGCCCGCTGGGGCCAGCTCGGGTTACCTGGGGAGCAACCTTAGAAGGAGCATCACCTTTTCCAGGCTACGAACTGGAAGTCAGAGGTGACTGAAGATCTGCAAAAACAGTTGAAAGAGGCACCTCGCTAGGAGCAGCAGTTGAGGGAGCAGTGGCTCTAGTAGCAGCATGCACCTCGCTGGTAGTAGCGGTCAAAGGGGCAGTGGCTTCAGTGACTACAGGCACTTCGTTGGATGCAGCGACCGCAGGAGCCTGGTCTTGGGCAGATGGTTTAGAGCGTTTTGAGGGTGCTGATGGAGTGGCCAAGTCTTCGGCAAGCCGTTTTGTTGAAGGAATCGAGGAAGCTTTAAATACAGTGGGACTTGCAGGAGGAGATTTCATGAGTACAAGTTTCCTCCTGTTGGCTGGGAGTTTTGTAGAAGAAGGAACAGGGGCTGGAACACGAGCTGGGGATGGTAGTGAAGCCCCTGGAGTAGATATGTGATGTGGAGAAGAGGATGGGTCAACCTGTGTAGTAGGGGCTGCAGGGGCTGGGTCTGATCCTGTCCGAGCTGGGGCAGGAACTGAAGAAGAAGTTTTTCTAGACGCACCCTTTGAAGGGGTGCGAGTTGAAGACGATTTCGCCTTCGTTGGTGTGCGAGCTGAAGATGATTTTGTTTTAGATGAAGCGCGAGCAGGAGCACTTCGAGATGAGGTCTTCCGAGCTGGAGAAGGTAAGCGAGTGTCATCCTCTGATGATGAAGAGACTGATGGCGGAGGTCGGGAAGCAGACGCTTCCTGAACTGGAACCTCAAAAACAGAAGGAAGTCTAGGTTTGTCACTCATCTTGCCTATATCTTCCTCAGCTCGCAGAAGAAGGGATTCCTTAGAAGGAGCAAGGCTGTAAGCTCTAAGGATAGCATCGTCGAATTTAATGCTGGTACCTGCGTCCTCTGAGCTCGCGAGCTTGTCAAGAGCTCGTTCCTCCTCGTCGCTGAGAAGAGACTCGTCCATTTTCAACACTGCACAGCAAATAATTAAAAGATGGTAATAAAGATATAAAATAACCTCAGCTCGCTATATTTTCCTTTATGAATACCTGGTTTAAGGACAAAGCTGAAATTTTGGAGATCTGCCAAAGAGGGGCACAAGACATAAAACCAGCTCGTCTTGTACGGCCCGACGTTGGATTTGCCCTTTGCTTCTCATTTGGGCAAGAGATCTTTGTATTGTGACTGACGGACTGTAAGGTAGTAGATGCCATCCGGTTTCTCTCCTTCTGCTGTACTCAGAGCCTTGAAGGAATAGAACTACTGTATAATTTTCGGTGTAGGGGGGCGAAGGCCGTTTCTAAGAAAGACCATGGCCAGCGAGGTCAGCTGCGCATATGAGTTTGGAGTTAACTGAAATGGCGCAAGCTTGACCTTGTTAAGAAATGCGATCAAGTACGGTGGAATGGGGAACCGCAACCCCTGCTCGAAGTGCTGAGTGCTGACAGCGATGAATCCCCTGGGCGGATAACACGCATGATTGCTTGAATTAGGCAGCAGTATGCGACAACCAAAAGGGATATGGAATTGCTTGACAAGTCCTTCCACCTCAGGACGCTTCAACGACGTGGGATGACGAGCGAGCGCATCACGAGCCTCTCTTCCCTGTATAGCGTGAGCTCGGGCTTTATCATGCTTACGAGCTTCATTGCTTGGAATCATTTCCTTGCGAGTTCCGCTTGAAGACATCTGAACAAGTTAAAAAAAAGAAAAAAAACCAGATTGAGTCAGAAGAAGAAATGCCATGACTAATAAACTCAAAACTCAGAATAATGAAGGTACAACAATGGTGGTGGAACTGAATAAACTGAAAGCAGAAAGATTGTCTTACTTTGAATCGTTTATGAGATTGAAGAAACAACGAGTAAGGACGTTGATTTCGTGAAAAGGCAGTAGGTTCTAGTTGCTTGAAAGTTTGAACACTTGTTTGCTTTGATGGAAATGGCAGATGAAAGAAGAAAATGAAAAGAGTTTCCATCAGTTTATATAGACAAACGAGCGTGAACCCCAACCGTCAGATCTTGGAAAAGAGTAACCGTCATAAATCTGACGGTGCAGCGCGAAACATGGCTTTGGAAATCATGCAGCCGTCAGTTGAAAGACGTGCGCATTAAATACGCATGTAAAGGACGTGCAGGCGTCGCTTCAGTTACCATCTGCATGATCGCCACGTGTCAAAACTGAAAAGGTGGAATTTGAAAGTGTACAGAAGCAGTTATGAAGGTAAGCATGCCAAGGAAGCCAACTTTTACCAATAAGTTCAAGCTCCCAGCTCGCTGAAGCGAACTAAGAGCTGGGGGGCTAATGTTATATGTATTTTTCGAATTCATTAATTGGGCTGGTAAAAGTCCAATTTAGGCCCATCCAAGACCTGATAAGAAGGCCCAAAAGGGATAATCCAGTCAAAGCCCATCAGATGAGGCTCAGTATTGACTTTGAAGCCCAGCAAGTTCTTCAGTTTGCTTAAAGGATCTTCCAGCTGGCATCAACAGACCTATAAACACAGCCAAGTCGCAGCTCGTCGCTTGCGCGGCTCGTCTCTCAGCGAGCTCGAGCTCGAGACCACCATGACACGTCAGCTCGCTCAAACACGTAATAAGTACAGTATCTTCTAGAACAAGCAGTTATCAAGTTCAACCATGATTCTCTCTCCGAATATGGCAATTGCCCAGTCAAACCATGATTTCTTCATCAGATATGGAGATCAATTCAAATTCAAAATCAGATCAACATTATCTTGAGATAATTATAGTAATTTCCTGATATTATCTAAATATATTAGGAAGTATAATTAATTTATAATTCTTTTCCTTATTTTTCCCAATTGTTTAGGGAATGTAATTAATTCAGGATTCTCTTCCTGATTTGCTACAACCAGAATTGTAACACCTCTTTCCCTATAAATAGGGATTAAGATCATTGTAACATCATCATACAATATTCAATAATATACTGTCACTCTGCAGAATTAAAGAGACAGATAGTCGTGGATGTAAGCCTATTATTGCTGAACCACGTAAAAGCTTCGTGTTCCTCGTTTGATCATCTGTTTCTGTCTTTGTCTTTTCTTGGTATTTGTGCTTTCTCACATTGATTGCAGGTATTGGGCATTGATTACTCGTCGACTGAATTCCAACGTCGACAAAATGTTTGTTTATAATCACTTGAAATTTTATTAATTGATTGAATACAAATGTATTGAATTTTCATGTTTGTCTCCTAATTAAACTAAGAGTGCATTAACTTATACGTAATCGGATTGGCTTAGAATAGAATGACCTGAAATAAGAATGATTTGGAATTAAAATGATGTATCTAAATAAGAACAATAATGTATTTACTTGATTAATTGGAGAATAAGAATGAGGAATGAGAATAATTTATAGTGTTTATTTGCTTTAAAATAATTTCGTAATAGGAATGACATGATGGGTCTCATATAAATTTGGGATTGTGGAATAGGAATTTCATTCCCTCCACCCCATTTGAAAATCTCATTTTTATTATTTTTTTCAAATTAAAAAAACTTTTATACCCATTATTAAAAAGACTTTTTCAAAAGATTACATATTATGTATTATTATTAAATAAAATTGTTTATTTTTATAATATTGTTAGTTATACAAGAGTTTAAAAATAATTACACAATCAATAATTATAACAACTATAGAGATGAAGTTTAGCATAATTATTACTATATATATATATATGAAAAATAAAAATGACCACTAAATTTTTATTT
Source organism: Litchi chinensis (assembly GCA_019925255.1). Classification (NCBI taxonomy): domain Eukaryota; kingdom Viridiplantae; phylum Streptophyta; class Magnoliopsida; order Sapindales; family Sapindaceae; genus Litchi; species Litchi chinensis. The sequence continues at coordinate 22,459,415 of CM034474.1, forward strand.
GAGAAAAAATATAATATTATGAAAATTTTGTCTTAAAAACAATGAAAAAAAAATTATAATGTGATTTCATATATTATTAATAGTTTAGAATTCATTAACATTACAAAAAATAAAAAGTAAAATATGGATACACAATATGTTTTATAATAATATTATTAAAAATAATTTTTTTTATGAAATATAAAATATTATTCATCGTAACTTATAATTAATCAAGAAGCAATTGCACAACCACCCCTTGAGGTTTGCTTAAAAAAATAAAATGGACTCACATTTATTGTTTTATTGTACCAAACCGCCACACTCTTAGTTGATTTCCGTCAACTTTGACGGTTGATCAAGAATTTTAGTCTAATTATCATTTTATCAATGAATAAGACAAACAATTTAATAAAAAAAAAAGGAAGAAAACAAATGGAAATTCATTTATCATTTTATTACACCATACCCTTAAACCATTAGTTGACTTCCATCAATTTTGACGGTTGACTAAGAATTTTAATCAAATGATTATTTTATCTATAAATAAAACAAAAAATAATTAAAAATTAAAAATTAAAAATTAAGTTAAACAAATTAAAAATAAAAATGAAAAGTGTATCTTTACCGTCCATCCGAGAGATGGACAGTGTAGATTTTTTCTATTTTTAAAATATTAAAAAAATTAAAAATTTTTAAAAATGAAAAATAAATTAAACATTAACAGTTAAGATATCAAAAATAAATTAAAAATTAAAAAATATGAAAATACATACAGTTTATACACCATTCTTCAATCCTTCATAAATCCCAGATCATGAAATCAGACACATAAACAAAACAAACACAAGATGAAATCAAGCCCATAACAAACATATAAACTCAGGACAAAAAATAATCGACAAGAACAAACACACGAACACACCAACAAACACACACAAAATCAAATCATAAAATAAAAAATCAGGTCATGAAACACAATAAAAAATCAAATCATGAAATAAAAAATCATCAATTCCGATTTTAAAGTAAAAAAAAAACTATTCAATAAAAATATTATTAATTCTTATTCCGATTTCGATTCCTATAATTAAAGTAAATAACTTATTTTGATTCCGATATCTTATTTTGATTCAAATCATTTCAATTTGAGATAATTTCAATTCACATTGTGATTCCAATAATTGAAGTAAATGCATCATAAATTATTTACTTCAATTGTAGGAATTGAAATCAAAATCTGCAGTATTTCCATTGAGATGTTTATTTTGTTTTGAAATAAGAATGGATGATTGCAAGTTACAAAAATGCTTTTCATTAAAATTATATACTTTATAAGCATTTTTAAATAAAGTATATGAAAGACTTTTTAACTTGTAAAAGGGAGTGAGAAAAAGATTCTCAAGTGTGGGTGGGGGGGAATGAGATTCTCATTCTATAATCTCAAATTCATATGAAGCTCATAATTTTATTTCTATTATTGATTAATTTTAGAGCATATAAATATTAACAATTATTCTCATTCCTCATTCTTATTTCTTAATCTATCATATAAACACACTGTAAATATATTATAGTTACAGTTAAACTTAAAATTATTATTTATTATAGTATATGTATGATAATAAATGAAGTAAAAAAAAATATTATTAATTCGATAATTAAATCTAAACATCCATTCAATACAAATTATAAATAATGATATTTAATTATTTTAATTTTAAAATATGTTTAATAGAAAATTATAAATTTAAATATATGTAGATAAAATGAGTATATAAAATATATAAATTATAATTTAACTATGGGATAATCCAAATTTCCCCTTATAGTTTGAAGAAATAGTCAAAATCCTCTCTCACACTCAAGTGATTTTTCAAAATCAGGGGGGATTTTGATTATTTCTTTAAATTACAGGGGGGAAATTAAAATTATCCCAATTTAAAGCTTTATTGAGATGGTGTAAAGGTTTTGGTTTTATTACAATTAACTCCGCTACAGTTAACAATTTTTCGTTCTATTCGACGGTAACTGAAAATTAAATAAGAAAATTTTTCATAGTGCTTTCAGACATCTCTTCTTCTTCTTAATTGCTTCAATCTCTACAAACCAAAAAAATAAATCAACAAAAAATTTCGATTTCTTCCTCTTCTTCTTCAATCTCGATTCCACGCCGCGACACATCTCTCACCTTTCCGTTGCCTGTTCCTTCCTCCTCCTCTACGGCAGCAGCTGGTTTTTCGATTTGGGTGGGGCTTGTTTTGGGCCTGGGTTTTCAAAAATGGGTTTACAATTGCCGACGTCCATTGCGCACTGGAAACCGAGAACTTAGCGAAAACTCAGAGATGAAGTCAATTTTTAGTTTGATTGGGTTTGAGTTTGAGTGTGATTCTGGGTTGGCTTTGATTTTGAAGCGGAGAAGAGGGGGATGTCTTTGAGAGAAGTGTCGAAGGTGAGAGAGGATTTAAGAGAGATGAAAAGGCGGGGTGTCGTTGGGGAGGATGGATGTCTGGAGGGGTTTTGGTGGAAGAGTGAGTAGCGATGGGATTGGTACTGTTATATGTATTTTTCGGACTCATTAAATGGGCTGGTAAAAACCCAATTCAAGCCCAATAAGAAGGCCCGATAAAGGTCAAAGCCCAGCCAAAGTCCGTCAGATGAGACCCATTATCGATTCTAAGGCCAGCAGACTCTTCAGCTCGCTCGGGTAAATCCCTCAGCTGACATCAACAGACCTGTGAACACAGTCAGACCGCAGCTCGCCTCACACATAGCTCGCTATACGAGCTCAAGCTCACAAACCGCCATAATAATCAGCTCATTCAGAAGCGTAATAAATGCAGTATCTTCCAAAACAGGCAGTTACCTGATTCAACCATGATTCTCTCGCCGAATATGGTAGTTACCCAATCAAACCGTGATTTCCTCATCAGATATGGAAGTCTATTCGAATTCAAACCAAATCAACATCATCTCTGATTTTATGGAAGCAGTTTCCTGATATTATTCAAACACATTAGGAAGCATAATTAATTTATAATTCTTTTCCTTATTTTTTCTGATTATTTGGGAATGTAATTAATCCAGGATTCTTTTCCTGATTTGCTACAACCAGAATTGTAACACCTCTTTCCCTATAAATAGGGATTAAGATCATTGTAACATCATCAGAGAATAATCAATAATACATTGTCACTCTGCAGAATTTAAGAGACAGACAATCGTGGACGTAGGCATATTATTGTTGAACCACGTAAAAGATCCGTGTTCCTCGTTTGATTCTCGGTATTTGCCTCTATTCTATCTTGGTATTTGTGCTTTCTCACATTGATTGCAGGTATTGGGTATTGATTACTCGTCGACTGAAATCCAACGTCGACATTTTGGCGCTAGAATGAGGGCCCAAACTGCAATCTTTCCATCTCAACTCATCGATTTCCGATATGGCAAAGACCAGATCAAACAGATTCCTTGGAGATGATGACCAGGCGGAGAGTCACATGAACCAGTCTCAGCAGAACTTACAGCCTGTGCAGGATGCACACATGCATGTAGCAGGCACGTCCTGTGGACAGGCACTTGGCGCCGCAACAGGCATCCCTCCTTTGCCTCCCCGTCAGACAGTTCCAATTGCCCCATTAGCTGAAGGGCAGAATGTGCTGATTCAGAGGTAAGAAGTGCTGGAGGATACGGTAAGACAACTCACAGAGGCCGTTAATATGTTGGTACAAACTCAAGTACAGAACATGCCCAGGGTTGAGGTTCAGGTACCAAGGCATGTGCCCCAGCAACATGAAGCGATACAAGTACCTAACAGGCTGGCAAGGGAAGTCCTGCGACCAACAGGCTCAGCTCGCTCCTCCAATGCGCGCTCTAGTGCTGTAAGACACCCTGTTCGGGAAGAAAGGGAGGTCGCGCGCCCAGATAGCCTGGTGGTAAGGCTGAGCCAGGGTGGAAATCTACAAGCATAAGTTGGACACGATAGAGCCAGAGTTGCAGCTCGGCGATTTAATGATGAATAAAGACAGGGAAGATCCTATCAGCCTGACGGTATGTTCGAAGAAGACGAAAGGTATGACCCGGAGCACCCTGCCCCTAGTCATGATCACAGGAGGAGGTACGAGCTCCGAGATCCACAGGTAGAAGAGCTCCTTCAGAGGGTCCAGCAGCTAGAAGCACGACCTGGAGCCCCAGAGCAGCGTGGGTATTATGGGGGAAGGACTCCCTTCATGAGGGAGATTGAGACACAGCCTCTCCCCCCGAGGTTCAAGATGCCAAACATCCAGCAGTATAATGGGGACAATGACCCCTATGACCATCTCGACGCCTTCAACGTTTAGATGGATCTGCAGATAGGAAGTCCGATGGTGAAGTGCCGAGTATTCCCAGCTACATTGGGGGATATTCCGAGGACGTGGTTCAAGAATCTCCCAGCTCGCAGCATAGGAAGTTGGGAGCAATGCCAACAGAAGTTCGTTGGTCAATACAGGGTACTGAGAAGGCAGCTCGCTCCATCCTGCCACCTAGCCACCATCTTCCAACGTCAGGGTGAGTCGTTGAAGGAATACATCACCAGGTTTAGACGCAAGGTCGCGAATGTCGAGCATCCATCAGATGAAAGCATACTGACAGCGATCTCAGTTGGGCTGCGTAAGGATGGAAAGTTGTATGAGAGCATTTACAAGTCCCCAGTGAAGGATCTGGGGGAGTTCTACGAGCAAGCTGCGAAAGAGATTAAGTGGGAAGAAACCTTCTACCCGAAAAAACAGAATCAGAAGAATGAAGCGGGCAGTTCCAGCCAGCCAAAGAGGAGAAACAATGGCAGGAACGAAGAAGGAAGAAATAGTGGCTCGAGTAACCAGATCGCCAAGAGAGCGAGAAGAGAGCCAAGGTATGAGCGACCTCGACGTCAAGGTCGCCATGAAGAATACAGCGTCCTGACGGCATCACCGGACAGGATTTACGCTGCGGAGAGGAATAAGGAGGATTTTGGGAGGCCCAATCCTATAAGGGCTCCCGTTCATCAAAGAGATCAAAACAAGTTCTGTGCCTATCATAATGAGGTAGGGCATAGTACTTCGGATTGCTGGTCGTTGAAGAACGCCATTGAGAAACTGATCAGGCGAGGTCGCTTGAGAGAATATGTGGCAAGGTCTACTGACCAACGATCTCACTAGCAACGATCTCACCAACAGCCTACACATCAACAGCAGCCACAACGAGCTTCCGAGCCAGATCACGAACCTGCGGTAAGAACTATTTTTACCATTTATGGTGGCCCCCATATTGCAGGTGACTCCAACAGATCGCACGAGAGGTACGTCCGAGAAGCGAATCATTCGTTTAAGTTCAATGAGTCACAGGGACCTGCAAAAAGGGCAAAGTCGAGCTCGGACGAGATTGTGTTCACAGATGAAGATGCTAGAGGAGTGATCTGGCCTCATAACGATGCGCTGGTTATACGAGCTAAAATCAGCAATGTGGAAGTTAGGCGCATCATGATTGATATTGGAAGTTCGGTGAACGTGATGTATCAGAGTTGTTTTGATCAGATGGGGCTACGAGCAGAATAGATGAGATCGTCCCCAGAGCCTTTATTCGGATTCACTGGAGATGCTGTAGTACCAGTGGGCCAGATTAAGCTACCATTGACTCTTGGCGAAACAGGTCGTCAGGCAACAACCCTGACAGACTTCTTGATAATTGACTGCCCATCAGCATACAATGTGGTTCTCGGGAGACCTGCCATGAACGAGTTGGATGTGGTTACTTTGACCAAAACTCTCACAATCAAGTTCCCAACTCCCAATGGCATCGGATGTGTTCGAGGGAAGCAGCATTTAGCAAGACGCTACTATGAGGATGCTGTGAAGATGGGCGTGAGAGGAAAGAAGGTGAATGTGGTCTCAGGGGGCGAGCCACGAACTATGACTAAGAAAGGAATCAATCTCGACCTGGACCCTCGTGAGGTAGATGCAGACCGAGCTACAGGGCCAGTTGAGGAATTAGAAGATGTACAAGTCAGCGAAGTTGATCCAGAGCGGTGCTTGAAGTTGGGTAGAGATTTAGCTCCAGAATTGAAAACCCAGCTCGTTGACTTCCTAAAGACGAACTTAGATGTATTCGCGTGGAATCATGAGGACATGGTGGGAATAGATCCAAAGGTGATGTCTCACAGATTGAATATTGATCCGCACCACAAGTCAGTTCGTCAGAAGAGAAGGGCAATGACAGGGGAACGTTACTTAGCACTAAAGGAGAAGGTAGACAAGCTGCTGGTTAACAAGTTCATCAGAGAAACTTACTACTCGACCTGGGTCGCCAACCCTGTGCTAGTGAAGAAAAAGAATGGAAAGTGGAGAACTTGCATCGACTTCACTAACCTGAACAAAGCGTGCCCGAAGGACAGTTTTCCCCTGCCAAGGATAGACTAGCTCGTGGACGCTACTGCCGGCCACGAGCTCCTGAGCTTTATGGACGCATATTCGGGATATAACCAGATCTCAATGAAACCCGAGGACGAAGAGCACACCTCATTCATGACTGATCGGGGGTTATATTGCTACAAGGTGATGCCCTTCGGGTTAAAAAATGATGGAGCGACCTATCAACGCTTGGTGAACATGATGTTCAAGGAGCAGATCGGAAAGACCATGAAGGTCTATGTCGATGACATGCCAGTAAAATCCAAGCAGATAGGTGACCATGTTAGCGACCTGGGAGAGATGTTTCAGATTCTGAGGAGCTACCAGATGAAATTGAATCCGCTCAAGTGTGCGTTTGGAGTAGCTTCTGGGAAGTTTCTAGGCTTCATGGTCAACAGTAGAGGAATTGAAGCAAACCCTGAGAAGATCAAGGCATTGATCGACATGAGATCGCCAACCAGGGTGAAAGACGTGTAGAGCCTCAATGGCCAGGTCGCAGCATTGAGCAGGTTCATTTCAAAAGTTACAGACAAGTGTGTCCCTTTCTTTGACATTCTGAAGAAAACAAAGAGCTTCGAGTGGACTGAGCAGTGTGAAGTAGCCTTCCACCAGTTGAAGGAATATATGGGGCGAGCTCCACTTCTTTCCAAGCCCAAAGAAGATGAAAAGTTGATCTTATACTTAGGAGTGTCAAAGCAAGCTCTGAGTGCTGCACTAGTGAGGGAAGAAGAAAAGACACAGCTTCTGGTATATTATGTAAGCAAACGGTTACAAGATGCTGAAACCAGATATTCGTAGATGGAGAAACTGGCTTACTGCCTGGTGATTGCATCAAGGAAGCTGCGACCTTATTTCCAAGCTCACACAATTGAAGTCTTCACCCAATTTCCATTGAAACAAGTCTTACAGAAACCTGACACCTCAGGTCGTCTGTTGAAATGGGCAGTGGAGCTCGCACAGTTCGATATTCAGTTCAAGCCAAGGACGGCTATCAAAGCTCAAGCTCTGGCAGACTTCATTGCGGAGTTTACAGGACCTGTGAATGATGAAGCTGAGTCTTCTGAAGATCCAGCATGGGAGCTTTATGTTGATGGATCAGCCAGCGAGCAGAGAGCTGGAGCTGGAATTCTATTGATCAGTCCTGAAGGCCACAAGATCCTTTGTGCTCTAAGGTTTGGCTTTCAGGCAACAAACAATGAGACTGAGTATGAAGCTCTGCTCGCGGGATTGCGTTTGGCTAAGGAGATGCGAGCTGAGCGTTTGAAAGTCTTCAGTGATTCGTAGCTCGTTGTCGGCCATGTATTGGGGGAATATCAAGCCAGGGGACCAAAAATGGCCCTCTACCTCCAAAAAGTTCACGAGCTGCTAGGTGCATTTCAGAAGTACGAGATGAAACAGATCCCGCGAGCTCAGAACTCGCATGCTGATGCACTAGCTCGCTTGGCAACCACCCGAGATGCAGATTTTCTTGGGGCAATTCCAGTTGAATTTCTACCCACTCCAAGTACGGAGGAAAAGAATGTGACAATGGCCATAACCGTACAGCCTGACTCCTGGATGAGCTCGATTCTCAATTATTTGCAGGATGGAAAGCTGCCAAGTGACAAGCTGGAAGCCCGGCGTCTACGAGCTAGAGCAGCCAGGTACTGCATCTATGATGATGCCTTGTACAAGAAGGGGTTCTCAACTCCATTGTTAAGATGCATTGATGGCCCTGAGTGTGAAACAGTACTAAGACAGATACATGAAGGCCACTGCGGGAACCACGCTGGGGGGCTATCTCTAGCTCAGAAGGCACTTCGTCAAGGCTTATACTGGCCCACCATGAGGCATGACGCCATTAACTTAGTGAAGAAATGCGACAAGTGTCGGAGGTTTGCCCAAATTCCACGAGCTCCACCAGCTTATCTCCAACAAATGGTAAGCCCGTGGCCCTTTGCGATTTGGGGGATGGATCTGATCGGACCTCTACCAATGGCTCGTAGAAGATGTAAACATGTAGTGGTCGCAGTGGACTACTTCACCAAGTGGGCGGAAGCGAAGGAGTTAGCTGAAATCTCCACAACAAAGATTGAGAAGTTTGTGTGGAGCAATATTATTTGCAGATTCGGAGTCCCACAGCAAATCGTAACTGATAATGGGACCCAGTTCGCTAGTGACCAGTTTCTTAGGTTCTGCAACGACCTTAGGATCGTCAAAAGCTTCTCAGCAGTGGATCATCCACAAGCCAATGACCAAGTTGAAGTAGTAAACAAGATCATCAAGCAGACCCTGAAGATGAAACTGGAAGCAAAGAAATGAGCATGGGTAGATGAGCTTCAAAAAGTATTGTGGTCTTACAGAACCACAGCTCACAGCTCCACTGGCGAGACCCCGTTCTCAATGGTGTATGGATCTGAGGCTATGATCCCAGCTGAGTTTGAAGTCACCTCGCAAAGAAGAGCAACATTCAATCCAAATGACAACGACCAGCTACTTGCAACAAACCTGGACCTGCTTGAAGAGCATAGGGAAACGGCCAGGTTAAGGGTAGCTGTCTATCAGCAGAGAATAGCGAGGTACTACAACAAGTATGCTCGAATTCGCAGATTCAATGTAGGAGACTTAGTATTGCGTCTCATTCTGCCTGGAGCCCGCAAGCCAAGTGATGGATCCTTAGGCCCGAACTGGGAAGGACCATATGTTGTCACAACAAGCTTGGGGAATGGGGCTTATCATTTAGCTAACAATGAAAATGGAGCTGAGATCCCTCGAGCATGGAATGCTGAACATCTACACCCTTATTATCAGTAAACTCTTTGTAATATGTAATTCAAAACCATTTTAGTTAATGAAAGCTCCATTTCCCCAACTTGTGACTCAATTCATTTCACTAAGGCTAACGGGCTCCAAGTTAAATAGCTCGCCAATGAGCCTAAAAAGCAGGCGAGGTGACGACCCCTACATAGCTCGCTCCAAATACAAGAGCCAAAAAAGCAAGTGACTAAGTGTCCTTGCATAGCTCGCCAATGAGCCTAAAAAGTAGGCGAGGTGACGACTCCTGCATAGCTCGCTACAAATACAAGAGCCAAAAAAGGAAGTGACTAAGTGTCCTTGCATAGCTCGCCAATGATCCTAAAAAGCAGGCGAGGTGACGACCCCTGCATAGCTCGCTCCAAATACAAGAGCCAAAAAAGCAAGTGACTAAGTGTCATTGCATAGCTCGCCAATGAGCCTAAAAAGCAGATGGCTAAGTGTCTCTACATAGCTCGTCAAAATTTTAACAGTCCAATTACTTGTACTTACAAAATTTTATTAATTGTTGGATTAAGTAATTACTTTTTTTTTAGCTTATTGACTATCAGCTCACAAGAAATTTGATAACTCTAAAAAATTGAAGATCACAAAATATAAGAGCATGAAATATGTTATACACAATAGCTTAAATGCATTCAAACACAGAAGAAATAATGAAAGAAATTTCATTAAAGTATGAGAGTTGTTTACAAGATAAAAGCAGAAAAAATACAAGTAAAAAGAAAAGAAAGCAAGTTTTCAATCTTGAGCTGAAGGGTCTAGTTCTGTCGAAGGTTCTTCATGTGAAGGAGGTATTCCAGAGGCATCGAGGTCAACAGCAGGCTCAGCCTGAGAGGTCGCACCAGGCACATCCTCTACTAAAGGAATTGGACCAGCTGAGGACGAGGTAGCTCGTGATTTAAAATCCTCAACGGTTTCAAGTCCTATGTCCCCAAAGATAGAAAAATCCATTTCCGGGTGGGACGTCCACAATGTGAAGATAAAATCACGACCTGTTCTTTCCTCAGCCTCGTCCCTTGCATCTGCAACCTGCACTTCCAATTCTCGAGCAGCCTGCTCTCTGAAGACCGTTAGCTCCTCGAAGGCATTGTCTGCAAGCTGGTTAACGTCCTCAGAGTTTTTCTGAACGGCTTCTGCTCGTTTCTTTTCAGCCTCGGCTTGCTGAATGGCCTCCGCCACCTGTTGTCTAAGAACCTCAGCTCGATGTTCAGCCTCTTCGGCATGTTTTGCTGCATTTCCAACCTCCTCAGCTCGTTTGGTTGCAGCCTCCTCAGCGCTTTTAGCTGCAGCTCCCATTTATCAGCTCGTTTTTTAGCCTCCTTTGCCTGTTTTTCAGCATTTTCAGCTCACGCCAAAGCAGCATCAACTTGGCGATAAAGTACTTCAACTTTCTCTTCTACGGTTGAAGCCCGCTGTTCGGCCAGCTCAGCCCGTTGATCAGATTGCTTTAGTTCTTCCTTTGTCTTGAGAAACTCATCTTTTAACATGACATGCTCATTTTTCATGTTCTTTAGAGTTTCCTCAAAGGTTTGCCTCGCAGCATTCGCCTTAGTGATTTGTGTTTCCTGACCCTGCACTCTACCTTCAGCCAAGCGCATAACTTCATCTTTGGCCTCACCCAGCTCATCTTCCAGTTTCCTTATTGCATCGTTTACAGCCCTTGTTTTCCTTCTCCGCTTCATCACGCCGAGAGCACCCTGAAAATGTTATAAGTTAGCATTTAATAAAGTAAAAAGGTCGGCAGATAAAGGAAAATGACTTACTAGCATGGAATGGCGAGCTATGAATTCGTCCAAATCCTCGCCCCTAAGATACTTATTTTCCAAGACATTTGTGTGGGTGAGCATGATCGTATCCCAGTTGTCAAGGAAGGAGGTCAAATATCTTCCCTCAGACCCAATCTCAACGGTTGGTCTCGTTGGCGAGGGGGTCCTCTCAGCTTCTGGAATATCGCGTTCACCATCCCAAGTAGCGGTAGGCCGCAAGTGAACGATGCGTTTAGTTGTTCTTTTGCTGGGGCCAGCCTGGGTTTCCTGCGAAGCAACCTTAGGAGGAGCGTCACCTTTTCCAGGCAGCGAGCTGGAAGCTGGAGTCGGCTGAAGACCTGAAGAACCAGCAGCAAGAGGCACTTCGCTGGGAGCGGCGCTTGAAGGACCAGCGGCCTGTTTCTTAGCAGCAGCAAACACTTCGCTGGAAGCAGCAACCACAGGAGCCTGGTCAAGGGGCCACTGGAGTGGCTGAGGCCTCAGCAGGCCGTTTCGCTGAAAGAGTCGAGGAGGTGGGAGGTGTAGCAGGTCGCTCAGAAGGGGGAGATTTCAAAAGAGTAAGTTTCCTCCTGTTGGCTGGAATTCGCCCAGAGGAAGAAACGGGGGCTGGAGCACGAGCTGAAAATGGCAGTGAAGCCCCTGGGGTAGATGTGTGATGTGGAGAAGAGGATGAGTCAACCTGTACAGTAGGGGCTGTGTGGCCTAGATCTGATTCTGCCCGAGCTGGGGCAGGAGCTGGAGAAGTAGTTTTTCGAGATGCACCCTTTGATGGGGTGCGAGCTGAAGACGATTTTGCCTTAGAAGAGGTGCGAGCAGAAGCACCTTGGGTAGAAGCCTTCCGAGCTGGAGAAGGTGAGCGAGTTGCACCCGCTGATGGTGAAGAGACTGGTGGTAGAGGTCGGGAAGCAGACGTGTCCCCCACCTGAATTGGAACTTCAAAAACAGAAGAAAGTCTAGGTTTATCGCCGATCTTGCCTATCACAGAAGAGGGGATTCCTTAGGAGGAGCTAGGCCATAAGCCCTAAGGACAACATCGTCGAATTTGCTGCTGATGCCTGCGTCCTCTGAGATAGCGAGCTTGTCAAGAGCTCGTTCCTCTTCGCTGCTGAGAGGAGACTCGTCCATTTTTAGCGTTGCACAGCAAATGATTAAAAAATAATAATAAAGATACAAAATAAACTCAGCTCGTTATTTTTTCCTTTATGTATACCTGGTTTCAGGACAAAGCTGAAATTTCGGAGATCTGCGAGAGAGGGGCACGAGAAGTAAAACCAGCTCGTCTTGTACGGCCCGACATTGGACTTGCCCTTTGCTTCTCCTTTGGGCAAGAGATCTTTGTATTGCAACGGACGGGCTGTGAGGTAGTAAATGCCATCCGACTTCTCTCATTCTGCTGCACTCAGAACCTTGAAAGAGTAGAACTGCTGTATAATTTTTGGTGTAGGGGGACGAAGGCCGTTTCTGAGGAAGGCCACGGCCAGCGAGGTCAGCTGCGCATAAGAGTTTGGAGTCAACTGGAATAGCGCGAGCTTGACCTTGTTGAGAAATGCGATCAAGTACGGTGGAATGGGGAACCGTAGCCCCTGCTCGAAATGTTGAACACTAATGGCGATGAATCCCCTGGGTGGATAACATGCATGATTCTGTGAATCAGGTAACAATGCACGACAACCAAAAGGGATATGGAATTGAGTGACAAGTCCTTCCACATTAGGACGCTTTAGCGATGAAGGATGACGAGCGAACGTATCACGAGCTGCTCTTCCCTGTATAGCATGTGTTCGGGCTTCATTTCGCTCACGAGCTTCACTGCTTGGAACAATTCCCTTGCGAGCTCCACTTGAAGACATCTGAACAAGTTAAAAAACCAGATCGAACCAGAAGAAGAAACGCCATGTTCAATAAACACAAGACTCAGAATAATGAAGGTATAACGATGGTGGTGAAACAAAATAAACCTAAAACAGAAAGTTTGAAGAAAAAGATGCCTTACTTTGAATCATTGATGAGATTGAAAAGCAGCGAGTAAAGATGTTGATTTCGTGAAAAGACAGTAGGTCCTGGTTGCTTGAGAGCTTGAACACTTGATTGCTTTAAAAGAAAAAGACAGATGAAAGAAGAAAATGAAAAGGTCAATCGATTTATATAGACAAGCGAGCGTGAACCCCAACCATCAGATTTTTGAAAAGTGTAACCGTCATAAATCTGACGGTGCAGCGAGAAGCACGGCTTTGGAAATCATGCAGCCGTCAGTTGAAATACGTGCGCATTAAATACGCGTGTAAAGGACGTGCAGACGTCGCTTCAGTTACCACCTACATGATCGCCACGTGTCGCAACTGAAAAGGTGGAATTTGAAAGTGCACAGAAGCAGTTATGAAGGGTAGCGTGCCAAGGAAGCCAGCTTTTACCAGCAAGCTCAAACTCCCAGCTCGCAGAAGCGAACTGAGAGCTGGGGGGCTAATGTTATATGTATTTTTCGAACTCATTAAATGGGCTGGTAAAAACCCAATTCAGGCCCAATAAGAAGGCCCGATAAAGGTCAAAGCCCAGCCAAAGTCCGTCAGATGAGACCCATTATCGATTCTAAGGCCAGCAGACTTTTCAGCTCGCTCGGGTAAATCCCTCAGCTGACATCAATAGACCTGTGAACACAGTCAGACCGCAGCTCGCCTCATACGTAGCTCGCTATACGAGCTTGAGCTCACAAACTGCCATAATAATAAGCTCATTCAGAAACGTAATGAATGCAGTATCTTCCAGAACATGCAGTTACCTGATTCAACCATGATTCTCTCTCCGAATATAGTAGTTACCCAATCAAACCGTGATTTCCTCATCAGATATGGAAGTCTATTCGAATTCAAACCAAATCAACATCATCCCTGATTTTATGAAAGCAGTTTCCTGATATTATTCAAGCACATTAGGAAGCATAATTAATTTATAATTCTTTTCCTTATTTTTCCTGATAATTTGGGAATGTAATTAATCCAGGATTCTTTTCCTGATTTGCTACAACTAGAATTGTAACACCTCTTTCCCTATAAATAGGGATTAAGATCATTGTAACATCATCAGAGAATAATCAATAATACACTGTCACTCTGCAGAATTTAAGAGACAGACAGTCGTGGACGTAGGCCTATTATTGTCGAACCACGTAAAAGATCCGTGTTCCTTGTTTGATTCTCGGTATTTGCCTCTATTCTATCTTGGTATTTGTGCTTTCTCACATTGATTGCAGGTATTGGGTATTGATTACTCGTCGATTGAAATCCAACGTTGACAGGTACGAAGGTCGAGATCGAGTTGTGGCGACGGATAGTTGGTGGTGGCGATGGCAGTGCTAGTTTGTTGATGGTGTTGTTGTTGTTTTGATTTTTGGGACCCTTAAAAGCTTTTCTGGTTTTACAGATTCAACAGGGAGAGGGAATTGAACAGAGGTTGGGTTTCTAGATGTCGGTCGAGTGGTTTCCATTGCATGAAGGATGATGACTCTGGTTGTTGAATAAGAAGAAAAGGCCGACTGGGTTCCATTAGTGGTTTCCATATGGGTTTCTAGTCGGAGTCCAAAACCTAGAAATGGACTAGGAACCAGAAATGACTAGAGAAAATGGTTTCCCGATGGGTTTCTGGTTGGAAACCCATTTTTGATGATTTTGGGATTATTATTGAAGATTTTGTTGATGATTATTTGGGTGTTTGATAATTAATCATATAAATAATTTATCTTTTATGTTTTTACCAAAAGGACATCTTGACTAGCATGATATTATTAAAGTGATAACTTGCTCGATAAGTTTTATAAATTTTTATTTTTATTAAAAGTAAATTATAATTTAACTACACCAATTAAAACTAATTACTAATGAAATCAGGTTTTGAGTTTTATTACAATAAACTCTCTTTATAATTAGCTCATTTGGATTAAGATTAATAAACTGTGGGGTAAAATTATTTTTAACTTCTTTTTTTTTTTTTTTTTTTTTAAATGAATTTTAAAAATTTCAAAAATATAAGTTAAATAAAAAAATATTATTAATAATTAATCAGATCTCTATCGTCCATCTTAAAATGGACAATGGAAATCAATTTGAAAAAAAAAAATTAAAACATTAAATAAACATTAAAATAAATAAATAAATAAATTATTTATCAAATATTTACTGTTGATCTTAAGACGACAGTGGACATTAATGTTTTTGAAAAAAATTAAAAAAATCATTTAAAAAAAATTTTAAAAGTCAATATAAAATTGGAAAAAAAAAAAACAAAACTTCCTTGAAGTTTGCTTCTTCTTCCTCATTGTCGTAGGAATACTGTAACAAATACAATCGTTGACCCTTTTTTTTTTTTTTTTTTTTTGATGAATTTAACATCTTCAACACTTTGGGTTTGAGTTTGAATGAGTTTCAATGCTGCCAAATTTCTTGATGAATTGGTGATGTTGATTATGGTTTGATACTGGTTTCAATGGTGTGGAAGACAGACAATGGGTATGGGTGATGAATGTTGCGTTTAATGATTGATGATGTTGCTTGTAATCAGGTTTCCAGCGATTGGATTTCTAGTCGCCTGGAATTTTTGGTTATTATTTTTCAATTTTTTGTTTATTTTTTTTAGGATTGTTATTGTTGATGAAAATGATTTAGGTTGTGCAGAGATTTGGTCGATGAAGATGATATAGGTTGTGCAAAGTTTTGGTTGAAAATTCTTTATTTAATTTTTAATTATTATTATTATTTTTTTCATGTTCAAATAAGGTCAACGAGTCAACACATGAGCATTTAGGTCTTTTTGATATATTTATACTGTTTACGGTTAATTTTGATGGAAATTCCCTAAAACCAAGGATTTATTGTAAAAACACTCAAAACTTGACTCTACATGTAATTATTTTCAAATCAACTAGCTAAACTATAATTTATTCTAAAAGAATAATCGACCTTTTCTTTTTATTGAATAATATAAATAATAGTTAATGTAGATAGTTGAGAGTTGCAACTTATAATTTAACTTATTTATTATTTATTATTATTTTTTTTTTTACAAAAGAATAAATGATTTTTCATTTTTCTCAAATTATATAAGTAATTTATCTTTTATTTTTTTTCCTCCAAAAACACATCTTGTCTTGTATAGTATTACTTAAAAGTGATAACTTACTTGATAAGTTATACAAACTTTTATTTTCATTTATTTTGAAAGTATAATCTACCTTTTATTTTTCTTAGATTATATAAATAATAATTGATATGACCATAAGGATGGTGGGTGGCCCGATGGTTAAGGCGCACCCCACTTGCTTTTCCTTGATAAGGTTCAATCCTCATCTAGTGTGACAATTTTCCACTTATTTTATTGATAGTTTTCTTTTAGCTCCTGTGAATAAGTTTTTAGATTATTTATTGAGTAAATTTTATTAATATATTTCAATAGATATTTGATCTAGTGGTCTAATGTCAAAAGTTGTAATATCAAAAATTTTTTTGGATCATTTATTAAGTAAACTCCATCAATAGACCCTAATAAATATTTAATCTAGTGGTCTATTGTCAGAAATTATGAAAAAAAAAAAGAAAAAAAGAATTGTCGCAGACAGTCACAAGTTGCAAGTTACAACTGACCTCATTCACTTTAATTTTTTCATGCTATCAGTTGCTCAAAAACAAAAATCTTTATATGAAAGAAAAAAATAATGTCTTTTTCTACGAAAGAAAAAGACTTTTTTTTTTTCTTTTATGAAAGAAAAACAACTCCGTTGTTACTATAGTTTCTGATCAACTTCCCTCTCTATAAGCATGTTAGCATCTGTCTGTGTTGAAAAAGAACATTACTGTTAACTTTTTCTTTTGGTAGAAAAGGATAACAAATATCTCTTTATTTTTATTTTTTTGTTTTTGATACATGGTACTACAGATTCCCTGTTTTGTCCTCCATAGCCATTTTACCCACTTGCTTTCTGTTTAAACAACTTCATATTCTTGCTCTTTTTCTTATTTAAAGGGTGTTTGTCAAATGGGTTTTTCCTTAACACTGTGATTCTTAGTTGATGATACAGATATATAGGAAATGATGCATGCTACTGGTTCTACCAATAAGAAAAGAGCAGCCCCCCATGACCGTGGCTTCGCCTATATTGTCTTCTCTTGGTCACTTGAGGACATTTATAATCAAAATCTTTTCAAGGATAAGGTATGCTTACATCATCCTTTTTCAATACATTGTGAGGAAAACTTGTATTTTTGTTATGGTTAATTATCTATTGTGGATTGTTAAGCATGTTTGTACGTTTTTTACTTGCAACCTTGAGCTTATTTGCATTGATGGGTCAAGGGGTCAGTTTATCTTGATTTTTCATGTTTAAATTCCCCTATATGCATTTATAGCTACATTTGTTATTGATTTGTAGTTGTGTTTGGTCTGTCTATCGGATAAACATTAATTAAAGAATGTCAGGTGTACAAAAGGTGTGTTAGTACTTAGAGCTTTATACTAGTGTTTGGACTCTTACCAAGAGTCTTAAATTTTTAGGTGTAATGGTTATTTTAAAAGAAAGAACAACTTCAATTAGTAATTTTTGAATAGGTGTTAGGAGCTACACGATCTTGATATAACTGTTGGTTACTTGGTTTAAGTTTTATGATACTCTGCATTAGCGGTTCGTTTGATATTGTAATCAATATGTAATTTGTTGTAATTCTATGTTTTATTTTAAATAATAAGGTATGGTAATGGGTTAAATGCTTTCACTTTTAAGTCAAAAATCTTACAGATAGTTAATAGATTTACTACCAAAGATAGTAGAATGATGGTCCTTAAATTGTTGGATGCAAAGTGCATTGCATCTCTTATGAGGCTACAGATACATGTAACACGTGTGTTGCTGGTTGTCATAATGCAAGTCGTAAAACCTTCCCATGTGATGGCTAATACATAGGGTTAACCTAAGTTATTTAAGCCATTTCTCTGCATGATATGTTTCTGTTAATTACATTTGTACTATATTCATGTTCATGCTTGAAAATTTAGATAATATTTTATATTGTTTTGGTTCCCTTCAGGTGAAAAAAATTCCAAAAGCATTTCAATCTGCTGGAGAGTACTTACGTAGCTTTATTTTTCCTTTATTGGAAGAAACTCGAGCTCAACTTTGCTCAGCCGTGGAGACCATATCTCAAGCACCTTTTGCAAAAGTGGTTGATTTTGAGGAGTCCAAGCCATATGGGACAGGGTTATATGATGTTAAGGTTGATCAATGGAAGAACAGATTTAGTAATCGTGGGAAAGATCCTTACTTTTTGCCAGGGGATGTTTTTATTCTAGCAGACACAAAGCTTGAATCTGCTTTTGATTTGCAAAGGGTAGGAAATATGTGGACTTTTCTTTCAGTCACAAAAATAATAAAGGATGAGGATGATATTGGCCCAACACCTAATCATTTTAAGGTCAAGATATCAAAAGATATCCAGCTTGATAATTTTTTCAAGAAGAAGAAATCACTATTTGTAATGTTCATGACAAATATGACTCCTGAGAGAAGAATATGGAATTCATTGCATATGTCTAGAAATTCGAAGATTATCAATGAGATTTTATGCTCCAGTTTTGTGGTAAGCATTTAAAATGATATTTGTAGATTTAATACTATGGTATTATAATTATGTTCGTGGATATGTCAATCTCTTTTGTTTATATGAGGGAATATATGATGCATTGCATGTGATGTACTGTAAAAATGGAATGACATTAAATGAGTTCTAGGTTTATTGTTGAATAGCTATCAAGGTTTTTTGAACTTTAATGCTGAATGACAGGTTGAGGAACAATGTGACTGCATGCAGAGTAAGGCAAGCTGGTATGAGAAATTTGGCCCTAGTTTATCATCTGCCCTGAATGATTCACAACTAGAGGCTGTTTTGGCTTGTTTTGCTAGAATGGATTGTCATCACAAGTGCAGTGTTGAACTTATATGGGGACCACCAGGGACAGGGAAAACTAAAACTATTAGTATGCTTCTCTTTAGCCTTTTAAAAATGAAATGCAGAACCCTTGTCTGTGCGCCAACAAATGTTGCAATTACAGAATTGGCTTCTCGTATACTTAAGCTGGTGAAAGAATCATCTGAAGGAGGCAATTCATTATGTCCACTCGGAGATATCCTTTTATTTGGGAATAATGAGCGACTAAAGTTGGTGAAGGAACTGAAGAGATATATATGGACTATCGAATTGAAAAGCTTGCAGAGTGCTTTGGACGGCTGACTGGATGGGGGCATTGCTTTCTGTCTATGATAGGTTTTCTTGAAGAGTGTGCTTCTCAGTTTCATATCTTTTTGGAAAATGAATCGAAGAGAGAGAATAGTGATGATGATGATATCTTAGAGGAAGAATGCAGAAATGAACCTAAAGCTAGCAAGTCATTTCTTGAATTTGTGAGAGAAAGATTTAATTCACTAGCAACAGCTCTCAGAAATTGTCTATCTGTCTTTTGTACTCATGTACCAAAAGAATACATTTTGGAAGCTAATTTTCGAAACATTATACACCTTATAAGCATACTTGGGTCTTTTGAAGCTTTATTGCTTCAAGACAATGTGGCTTCCGAAGAACTGGAAGAGCTCTTTTCACATTCAATTGATGAAGATTTTTCTGAGTTAATAATGGATGTAAAGTACCTGCTGCATAAGAGGAGAAGCCAATGTCATTCTGTCTTAAGAACTCTTTGGGTTTCGCTTAGTGATCTTAACCTCCCAGTTACTATGAACAAAGAATCATTAAAGCGTTTCTGCTTCGAAAAGGCCTCTTTATTCTTGTGCATTGCTTCCAGTTCGTATAAGCTGCATTCCGTGGATATGGAACCTCTGAGCTTTCTTGTAATTGATGAAGCAGCACAGTTAAAGGAAAGTGAGTCAACCATACCTCTACAGCTCCCGGATATAAAGCATAGTATTCTCGTTGGTGATGAGCGTCAGTTACCAGCAATGGTTCAAAGCAATGTATGTTAAGGTTATTTGGATACATTACTCATCGTATTCCTTTCTTTGTGTGCTTGCGCATTTTTCTCTTCCTATTTTTAGAACTTGGATTTTGATTAATATTTATCTCTTCATTTGTTTCTGTTTTGTTTTGCTTTTAGGTTTCTGATGACGCTGGTTTTGGCAGAAGTTTATTCGAGAGGCTGAGCAATTTTGGTCACGCAAAACACCTGCTTAATATACAATACAGAATGCATCCATCAATTAGCTTCTTCCCAAATAAAAAATTTTATCACAACCAGATTTTAGATGACCCAAATGTCAGGGAAAAAAGCTATGAAAAACGCTATTTGCCTGGTCCAATGGTTGGTACCTATTCTTTTATCAATATTGTGAATGGATGAGAAGAGTTTGATGATGTTGGCCACAGCTGTAGAAATTTGGTTGAGGTAGCCGTTGTGCTGAAAATACTGCAGAACTTGTACAAAGGTGTGTTTAAATTTTCATTTGTTAGGAATTTGTGATCCATTAACCTTGCTCTATCGGCTGTGATTACTTATGTTTTGATGTTGGCCTTGGAGGAACAACATATCTTTCCCAATCCTATCCATGATTTTCAGCCTTATTATAGTCTAGTCCAAAAGATGCTGTTTTACAATTCATCGTTTGTTTGGGGTATTAAATCGTGTACATATTTACCGTAATGTTTGTTCAGTCAAGCAGGGTGAAATTTGGAGAACAAATGCATTTTTTTTTTCCATAAAAAATTGCAGGGTACCATGTTGTAATCATATGGTAAAATTCTCATATTGGTAAGTCCAAGCACTTTGGGTCAAGTTTAATAGCATCAACCAGGGTAGGCTGTCGTATTAATTCTTAATCTTTTACCGTTATATTATAATGAATAGATTTAATTTCAAGTACTATTACTTTGTGATTTGTCCTTTTATGTGTATGGCCTTCAATTTCACTTTTGTAAGTTAAAAGAAAGATGTGATGGTTTCTTGATTTTAATTAATTCCAGGATATTTTCCTACTCATCAACATTCTATTACAATTGCTTTGCATGCACTTATTCATATTACAGTCACAGGTTAAACACAAAGAGGAAGAAGTAACTTAGAAAAATTAAATAATAAAATTTTAATACCAATTATTTATAAGATTGAACAACGTGGCAATGACTTTAATGAATTTACGAGAATATTCTGATAGCATTACATTGGAAAACTTATTTCATTGATTTGAACAAAAATAATTTCTTATGGCATTTCTTATTGCTCAATATCCTCGTGAACTATTTCATTGTGTTTGTATGCTATTAATATTGATGTTTAATCCTTTTTAATGTCATTAGTAATCTTTATTATGCAGCTTGGAAAGGCTCAAACAAGAAGCTCAATATTGGTGTAGTGTCACCCTATAGTGCCTAAGTAGTTGCAATTAAAAATAAACTTAGACATAAATATGAAAGCAAAGATGGTTTTGCTGTGAAAGTGAAGTCAGTAGATGGATTTCAAGGTGGTGAGGAGGACATTATCATTATATCCACTGTAAGATCCAACGCTAATGGATCGATTGGCTTTCTATCTAAGCCACAGAGAGTTAATGTTGCTCTTACAAGGGCCAGGTATTACTTTGTTAAAATCTTACAATACGCAATGTTTGGATCATTTTTAATAACAATATGGAATGATTGCTGTTCTTTTGTTGCTGTATAGACAATGTCTTTGGATTTTGGGGAATGAAAGAACCTTGACTAGAAGTGAATCTGTTTGGGAATCCTTACTTCTTGATGCTAAAGATTGTCGGTGTTTCTTTAATGCTAATGATGATAAGGATTTGGCCAAAGCGATATTCGGGGTCAAGAAAGAGTTAGATGAATTGGAAGAATTGCTTAACCCAGAAAGTATGCTTTTCAAAAGTCAAAGGTGGAAGGTAAATATCTACTACTTGCACTTTCTCTGCGACTCTGCCTATTGTGGCTAGTGCTGATATATGTTAATAATAACTGCTTTCTTTATTTCCTCAGGTCATTTTTAGTGATAACTTTTTGCAATCTTTCAAAAGACTGAAGTCAGCTCAGACAAAGAAATCTGTTATCAACCTCCTATGGAAACTTGCTAGTGGATGGCGCCCTAAAAGGAGGAATGTAGACATAGTTTGTGGGACTTCTTCTCACGTTGTGAAGCAATTCAAGATTGAAGATTTATATGTTATTTGCACAGTTGACATTGTAAAGGAGCAGCAGTACGAACAAGTTCTAAAGGTCTGGGATTTATTGCCTTTGGAAGATGTCTCTAAATTGGTAAAACGTCTCGATGATATATTTGTCAAGTACACTGATGATTATGTTAGTCGTTGCAAACATAAATGTCTTGATGGGTATGTCTGCTCTTCTTTCTCCTTGTTGATGATGAGTCAAGTTGATATGTTTGTAGATGATTGAATGGTGATGTACTTGGATTTGTAGTATATGATTGTCCCTAATATGGAATTACAAAAATGTTTGCTTATTATGTTTTGTTTGTTTGCACATAGGAATTTGGAAGTTCCAAAGACTTGGGCAGCCTCTTCAGAAATTGTCCGTCTCAAAGGATCTTGCTAATGAAAGTGGGAATGACTTAAGTGGAGCTGATTTTGATGGTAGAAGTTATGTTGAGAAGTCAAAGGTGAGCGAGAGTCTGTCGTTGATGAAATTCTACTCCTTATCATCAAGTATAGTGAGCTATTTGCTTTTTGATCATGATGATAGAGAATTAGATCTTCCATTTGAAGTCACAGGTGAACAATTGGAGATGATACCTTTTCCTCGAAGTACCTTCATTCATGGTCGGTCAGGTATTGGAAAAACTACCATTTTGACCATGAAATTATTTTAGAAAGAGAAATTGCACCATATGGCAATGGAAGAATTCTAAGAGAGCAATCTTGCGCCAACTATTTGTGATTGTTAGTCCTAAATTATGTTTTGCTGTGAAGCAATATATATCTTACTTGAAAAGGTGTGTGAATGTTCAAACTAATGATTGTTGCAATCTGCTTTCCAGTTTTGTTGGTCCTTGTAGAGAAGTAATGGTATGGTAACTCACTTTTGAGTTGGTGTAAGTTTGTACGATTTGTTTTCCAACTTTTTTTCTTAATGGTGGAAACCTTTTTGGAACATGAAACTATTGATGTGTTGATTTTTGAAGACTTTTAAAAATTTAACATTCAGCAACTTTTGAAGCAGAAATTTTATTTTAGAATTCTGATTGATTAAGGATTATTTTTAACCAAATTGCTGCATTGTTTTTATTCACCCTATTTTCAGCTTAAATTTGAATACGGAGAATTCTTGTGATTTTAACAATGGATTTAGTTTATCTATTATTTCCTATTTAAAATTTGGAGAAGGTGCATTGATGCAACTGAGAAGATGCTTCAGTCTAAAAGAGATGTTTGAAAATGAAGTTGCATAAATATTAAATAATGTGGCAAAAAATGTTTCAGAATAATACGTGGCATACATATGCAATAACCATACGTTAGGAGCCAGGTGGGTTTAAGTTTAGCTACTTCCTCATCTTCTAAACAGGGATCTTTCATATTTATAGTTTCTCTGTTGCTTCTACTGAGTATTTATTATCCTTTTTTAATGTTGTGATATGCTTCTTCAAATTTTTAAATGGAAGTTAGTTTTTTCTTAATGGATAGGGTTTGTTTTGTGTGCAGATCTGCCTTTGGTGGCAAGTTTCCAACAGAAAGCAGCTTAATTGATGTTGATGATATTGATGATGCAGCAAAATTCAAGAATATCCCAAATTCTTTTGTTGATATTCCACTTAAGTCTGTTCCCCTTGTCATAACATTTCATAAGTTCTTGATGATGCTTGATGGGTCGGTGGGTACCTCCTACTTTGAGAGATTTCTTGACATAAGGAAGCTCTCTGATGGTCAAATTCGAAGTTCAAGATCAGTTGCCTTGCAGACCTTCATAAGGGCAAAAGAAGTTACTTATGACAGGTTTGCTTCAGTATATTGGCCACATTTCAATGCAGAATTGACAAATAAACTTGATTCCTGTAGAGTCTACGCAGAGATTATATCCCATATAAAAGGTGGTTTGTGTGCAATGGAGGTTGTTGATAGTAAACTTAGTCGTGAGGATTATGTTCGATTATCTGAGGGTAGGGTTTCCACTATAACCATGCACCACAGAGAGAAGATTTATGATATCTTTCTTAACTATGAGAGGATGAAGGTGGAAAATAGCAAATTTGATTTGGCAGATCTAGTTATTGATATTCATCATTGACTTAAAAATGAAAAGTGTCAGATTGATGAAATGGATTATGTTTATGTTGATGAGGTGCAAGATCTTACCATGAGTCAAATTGCCCTATTCAAATATATCTGTAAAAATATTGAAGAGGGTTTCGTCTTTTCGGGGGATACAACTCAAACAATTGCTAGGGGAATCGATTTTCGTTTTCAGGATATACGAGCTTTGTTCTACAAGAAATTTATTTTGGAGTCTCGTGCCAGTGGACATGTTGGAAGGAAACAGAAAGGACAACTCTCAGATGTTCTCAGCTTGAGCCAGAACTTCCATACCCGTTCAGGTGTGTTAAAGTTAGCTCAAAGCATCATAGAGCTTTTATTCCGTTTCTTTCCCCATTCTATTGATGTGTTAAAACCCGAGACAAGTCTTATTTATGGGGAACCTCCAGTTTTGCTTGAATCTGAGAACAAGGAAGATGCCATTATCAAAATTTTTGGAAATAGTGGAAATTTTGGCGGTAATATAGTTGGATTTGGAGCTCAGCAGGTGATATTGGTGCAGGATGATTGTGTGCGCAAGGAAATTTCTAACAATGTTGGCAAGCAAGCACTTGTTCTTACAATAGTTGAGTGCAAGGGCCTAGAATTTCAGGTGATTCAGATCTGCCAGAGCTTGAGCTTTGATAGCCGTCCTTGGCTTGAACTGAATATCAAACTGTGCGAGCTCCACTGCCCATTTCAACAAACGACCTGAGGTGTCAGCTTTCTGCAAGACTTGTTTCAACGGATATTGGATAAGGACTTCAATCGTATAAGCTTGGAAATAAGGTCGCAGCTTCCTTGATGCAATCACCAGGCAGTAAGCTAGTTTCTCCATCTGCGAATATCTGGTTTCAGCATCCTGTAACCGTTTGCTTACATAATATACCGGAAGCTGCGTCTTTTCTTCTTCCCTCACTAGTGCAGCACTCAAAGCTTGCTTCGACACTCCCAAGTACAAGATCAGCTTTTCATCTTCTTTGGGCTTGGAAAGAAGTGGAGCTCGCCCCATATATTCCTTCAACTGCTGGAAGGCAACTTCACACTGCTCTGTCCACTCGAAGCATTTGGCTTTCTTCAAAATATCAAAGAAAGGAATGCACTTATCAGTAGCTTTTGAGATGAACCTGCTCAGTGCTGCGACCTGGCCATTGAGACTCTACACGTCTTTCACCCTGGTTGGCGATCTCATGTCGATTAATGTTTTGATCTTCTCAGGGTTTGCTTCAATTCCTCTACTATTGACCATGAAGCCTAGAAACTTCCCAGAAGCTACTCCAAACGCACATTTGAGTGGATTTAACTTCATCTGGTAGCTTCTCAGAATCTGAAACATCTCTTTCAGGTCGCGAACATGGTCTCCTATCTGCTTGGATTTTACTAGCATATCGTCAACATATACCTCCATGGTCTTTCCAATTTGTTCCTCGAACATCATGTTCATCAAGCGTTGATAGGTCGCTCCAGCATTTTTTAACCCGAAGGGCATCACCTTGTAGCAATATAACCCTCGATCAGTCATGAATGAGGTGTGCTCTTCATCCTCGGGTTTCATTGGGATCTGGTTATATCCCGAATATGCGTCCATGAAGCTCAGGAGCTCGTGGCCAGCAGTAGCGTCCACGAGCTGGTCTATCCTCGGCAGTGGAAAACTGTCCTTCGGGCACGCTTTGTTCAGGTCAGTGAAGTCGATGCAAGTTCTCCACTTTCCATTCTTTTTCTTCATTAGCACAAGGTTGGCGACACAGGTCGGGTAGTAAGCTTCTCTGATGAACTTGTTAACTAGCAGCTTGTCTACCTCCTCCTTTAGTGCTAAGTAACGTTCCCCTGTCATTGCCATTCTCTTTTGGCGAACTGGCTTGAAGTGAGGATCAAGGTTAAGCCTGTGGGACATCACCTTTGGATCTATTCCCACCATATCCTCATGATTCCATGCAAACACATCCAAATTCACCTTTAGGAAGTCAGCGAGCTGGGTTCTTAGTTCCGGAGCTAATCCTCTTCCCAGCTTCAAGCATCATTCTGGATTTGCCTCGCTGACTTGTACATCCTCCAATTCTTCAACTGGCCCCGTAGCCCGGTCTGCATCTACCTCGTGAGGGTCCAGGTCGTGACTGACTCCTTTCTCAATCATAGCTTGTGGCTCGCCCCCTGAGACCACGTTTACTTTCTTTCCTCTCACGCCCATCTTCACAGCATCTCCGTAGCAGCGTCTTGCTAAATGCTGCTCTCCTCGAACACATCTGATGCTATTGGGAGTTGGGAACTTGACGGTAAGAGTTCTGGTCGAAGTAACCACGTCCAACTCGTTCATGGCAGGTCTCCCCAGGACCACATTATATGCTGATGGGCAGTTAATTATCAAAAAATCTGTCAGGGTTGTTGCCTGACGACCTGCCTCCCCCAAAGTCAGTGGCAACTTAATTTGCCCCACTGGTACTACAGCATCTCCAGTGAATCCGAATAAAGGCTCCGGGGACGGTCTCATCTGTTCTGCTCGCAGCCCCATCTGATCAAAACAACTCCGATACATCACGTTCACCGAGCTTCCAGTATCAATCATGATGCGCCTAAGTTCCACATTGCTGATTTTAGCTCTTATAACTAGCGCATCGTTATGAGGCCAGATCACTCCTCTAGCATCTTCATCTGTAAATACAATCTCGTCCGAGGTCGGCTTTGCCCTTTTTGCAGGTCCTTCTGACCCATTGAGTTGAAAAGAATGATTCGCCTCTCGGACGTACCTCTCATGCGATCTGTTGGAGCCGCCTGCGATATGAGGGCCACCATAAATGGTAAAAATGGTTCTTACCGCAGGTTCCTGACCTTGCTCGGAAGCTCGTAGGGGCTGTTGCTGATGTGTTGGCTATTGGTGAGGTCGTTGTTGTAGAGGTCGCGAGTCTGCAGGTCTTGCTACATAGTGTCCCAAGCGACCTCGCCTGATCAATTTCTCGATGGCGTTCTTCAACGCCCAGCAATCTGAAGTACTGTGCCCGACCTCATTATGATAGGCACAGAACTTGCTCTAATCTCTTTGCTGAACTGGAGCCCTTAAGGGATTGGGCCTCCCAAAATCTTCCCTATTTCTTTTTGCAGCGTAAATCCTGTCCGGTGAAGTCGTCAGGACGCTGTATCCTTCATAACGACCTTGACATCAAGGTCACTCCTATCTTGGCTCTCTTCTTGCCTTTTTAGCAATCTGATTGCTTAAGCCACTGTTTCTACCTTCTTCGTTCCTACCAATATTTCTCCTCTTTGGCTGGCTAGAACTGGCAGCTTCATTCTTTTGATTCTGCTTCTTTGGGCCGAAGGTCTCTTCCCACCTGATCTCTTTCGCAGCTCGCTCAGAGAACTCTCCCAAATCCTTCACTGGGGACTTATAAATGCTCTCGTACAACTTTCCATCCTTGCGCAGCCCAGCTGAGATTGCTGTCAGTATGCTTTCATCTGATGGATGCTCGACATTCGCGACCTCGCGTCTAAACTTGGTGATGTATTCCTTCAACGACTCACCCTGACGCTGGAAGATGGTGGCTAGGTGGCTAGGATGTCTTCTCAGTGCCCTGTACTGACCAACGAACTTCTGTTGGCATTGCTCCCAACTTCCTATGCTACGAGCTGGGAGATTCTTGAATCACGTCCTCAGAATATCCCCTAATGTAGCTAGGAATACTCGGCACTTCACCATCGGACTTCCTGTCTACAGGTCCATCTGAATGTTAAAGGCGTCGAGATGGTTATAAGGGTCACTGTCCCCATTGTATTGTTGAATGTTTGGCATCTTGAACCTTGGGGGGAGAGGCTGTCTCAATCTCCCTCGTGAAGGGAGTCCTTCCCCCATAATACCCACGCTGCTCCGGGGCTCCAGGTCGTGCCTCTAACTGCTGGACCCTTTGCAGGAGCTCCTCTACTTAGGGATCATGACTAGGGGCAAGGTGCTCTGGGTCATACCTTTCGTCTTCTTCGAACAGACCGTCAGGCTGATAGGATCTTCCTTGTCTCTGTTCATCATCAAATCGCCGAGCTGCAACTCTGGCTCTATCGTGGCCAACCTCTTCCCACCGGTTTCCATCCTGGCTCAGCCTTACCACCAGACTATCTGGGCGCGCGACCTCCCTTTCTTCCCGAACAGGGTGTCTTCCAGCCCTAGAGCGCGCATTGGAGGAGTGAACTGAGCCTGCAGGTCGTGGGACTTTCCTTGCCAGCCTGTCAGGTATTTGCATCGCTTCATACTGTTGGGGAACATGCCTTGGTAACTGAACCTCAACCCTGGGCATGTTCTGAACCTGAGTTTGTACCAACATATTAACGGCCTCTGTGAGTTGTCTAACCGTATCCTCCAGCGCTTCTTGTCTCTGGATCAACACATTCTGCCTTTCGGCTAATGGGGCAATTGGAACTATCTGATGGGGAGGCAAATGAGGGATACCAGTCGCGGCGCCAAGTGCCTGTCCATGGGATGTGCCTGCTGCATGCATGGGTGCATCCTGCACAGGTTGTAAGTTCTGCTGAGATTGGTTCATGTGACTCTCCTCCTGGTCATCATCTCCAAGGAACCTGTTTAATCTAGTCTTTGCCATGTTGTCAGAAATTGATGAATTGGGATAAAAAAAATTGCAGTTTGGGCCCTCCTTCTAGCGCCAAAATGTCGACGTTGGATTTCAGTCGACGAATAATCAATACCCAATACCTGCAATCAATGTGAGAAAGCGCAAATACTAAGAAAGGACACAGACAAATACCGAGAATCAAATGAGGAACACGGAGCTTTTACGTGATTCAGCAATAATAGGCCTACGTCTACGACTGTCTGTCTCTTAAATTCTGCAGAGTGACAGTATATTATTGATTATTCTCTGATCATGTTACAATGATTTTAGCCTCCTATTTATAGGGAAAGAGACGTTACAATTCTGGTTGTAGTAAATCAGGAAAAGAATCCTGAATAAATTACACTTCCCAAATAATCAGGAAAAATAAGGAAAAGAATTGTAAATTAATTACACTTTCTAATATGTTTTAATAATATCAGGAAACTACTTCCATAAAATCCGGGATGATGTTGATTCGGTTTGAATTTGAGTAGACTTCCATATCTAATGAGGAAATCACGGTTTAATTGGGTAACTGCCATATTTGGAGAGAGAATCATGATTGGATTAGGCAACTGCCTATTCTGGAAGATACTGCATTCATTACGCTTCTGAGCGAGCTGACGTGTCTATGGCGGTCTATGAGCTTGAGCTCGCTGGTCAAAGAGCTATGACTGAGGCGAACTATAGAGCGAGCTGAATCCTGGCTGACATGAGTTAGCTGATATAATCTGAAGAAGCCATTTATGCGAGCTGAGGAGTTTGCTTGGGCTTAGAGTCATTTGGGCCTCGGCTGATGGGTCTTGACTGGGTTGACTTTATCGGGCCTTCTTATTGGGCCTAAATTGGGCTTTTACCAGCCCATTTAATGAGTCCGAAAAATACATACAACAGCTGGCATATCCATGCAACGGATGTATGGCCCCGCAGAACTCTTTCCTCCAGAGCAAAAGTTCGACATCCCATGTTCTCTTGCAGCTAGAGCACAACTTATGAGGACCTTCTATGTTCTTCTAATCCTTTTTAACAGCCAATCCCATTAGCTATAAGTCTTACTTAGGGAACCACCTTCTACGTTTCCGCTTCAAGGAATATTTTTATTCGTATGCGACTCACTTGGCATTTGGTTGATGTGCAGGAGATGGTGCATTTATTAATTGACATTTGGCATGAAGAAGGCCTCTATGACTAGATGAAGTTCTTTTGGTGTTTGCACAGTTTTGTTTGGTGTAGATTGATGCGGTGAACTAATAGGTTATGGACTTTACTCCCTAAAATTAATTAAAAAGTGATATACTCTCTTGTTGTTAATTTGATGAACAAGAGTCATTTAAGAGAAAACTTTTATGTAGAGTACATTGACAGCTGAATCATTAGTTAGCAGGTGATTCCAATTTATATATAACTAAACAATCATGTAGTCTAGTTAATTTTCAAAAGTTTTAATCATTTTGTGACAATGTTCTGCGGACCTTGATTTTACGAGGTATATACATCTAAAACTTGAACCGGGAAGCCAATATTTGGAAAAAAAAACAATAGAAGGAGCTTACATTTTCTACTCGTTGAAATAAATTATGGAACTTGTTTGTAATCTTTCCTTTCAACATCACCTCTAATGTTGGGACTGCAATTTAATATCATGTGAAATTGCATAAAATTGTTGGAAAAACTTAAATAGATGAAAACCAACACTAAAGTTCAAAATCTCATATCAAATCATCAATAATTATTATAACAAAGGCATACATAAATCCATATTGACAAATTAGAGAATAATAGAGTCTTCTATAGTCAAATCATCTTAAGATGCTCTATAGTTTTCTTCTAGAATGGAGATCATAACTCTTATAATATTCTTTATATGCTAACTTAAATTAAATTCCCATTAACTCCAATTTAATTAGTATTGAGTTTCTACACACTAAAGCTCATACCCAATAGATGTCTCTAAAACTCAATTAATATATCAATTATCTAGCCCTATTAAAATAGATAGTCTACAATTTGATTGTTATTTAATATGTAAACTTATAATAAGAAATTATAAAAAAATCCCAACAATATTTCCCACTTATGCTATAAATGTTTCTTAAAACAATTATATTATCTATAGTCTTGAGTGGGTATTGAAAAGCTATCTATTCTGAAATATCCCTTTAGTTACAATTTGAGTTTAAACTTGTCTCCTTTAGCAATAAAGGCATCTCTTGGTACACAACCTTTCATTCTAAATCTATCAAGAACTCTTTTAATATAACTTTTTTTGTGATAACCCAAAGATACCTTGCGAGCGATCTCAATATATCTGTATGCTTAATATAAAAGAGGCATCTCTAAGATCTTTCATCTCAAAACTCTTTATCATAAAACACTTGGTTTCGTTCAATAAAGTAGCATGTCATTGATATATAACACCAGAAATATATATTTACTCCTATTGAGCTTCCGATACACACACTCATCAACCTTATTTACCTCAAACCCATACAAGATAATAACTTGACGAAATTTGTGATACCTTTAATGTAGAGCTTGTTTAAGACCATAGATGGATTTCTTCAATTTGTAGGCCATTTTCTTTAGGCCACCATATACAAAGTTTTTTGGTTGCATCATATACTTCAATATCACTATTAAGAAACGTAGTCTTTAAGTCCATTTAATGTAGCTCAAAATTAAAATGATCCACAATTGCCATTATGATCTTGAAAAAGTCTTTCATTAAGACCGGAGAGAAAGTCTCTTTATAATCAATGCAATTTTTCTGAGTAAAACCCTTAGCAATTAGACAAGTCTTATCTCTCAGCATTGCCTTTTAAATCCTTTTTGGTTTTAAATATTCATTTGCAACTAATGGGTTTTGCACCTTTAGACAATTCAACAAAATCCCGAACATCATTATCCTTCATAGATTTCATCTCATCATTCATGGCATCAATCTACTTTAAAGAATTAAAACTTTGTTTGCCTTGATGGAAGTTAATTGGATCATTTTTCACCACTCCTATATCAACTTTATATTCTTGGAGAAAAACAACATAGTCATCCAGAATCACATTTTTACTTTCTCTAATGGATCATCTCAATGGCACATCCTCTTGAGGTTATTGAGTTTGTACATTAGGTATAATTTCTTCATTTTGCATAAGGAGCTCTTTTACATTGTCTTGATATTCCAAATTTGCATTTTGAAGGAAGTCAGAAATAAAAGCATGATCATTATCAATAGCAATAGCAAGAAGTGAAACAAATTTCTCTTTAAAGACAATGTCTTTCACCTTATCTTCCCTAACAAACTCAACTTTCTCAAGAAATCTCATATTTCCCACCTCGAAAAATGTCCTGGTAATGGGATCTTAAAAGTTGAAACCCTTTATCATTAAGAGTACCCAACAAAGTAGCAGCTTATAGTTCTTGAGTCCAATTTCTTTTCATTTGGCCTATAAGGCCTTACCTCAGATAGACAACCCCAAATGTGCAAATGCCTAATACTGGACTTCTTACTTGTCTCCAGTTCATAAGGTGTTTTAGCTACCATTTTGGTTGGAAAGTGTTTCTGCCCAAAAGGATTATGGTAAAGAAGAATGATTGATCATACTTCTTACCATGTCCTCAAGCATTGTGTGTTATGGGACGATACCTCATTCCTTTAGGAATTTTGCAAAAGGTCATGGATGTTGTTTATTAGATCCATCATATCTATCATAATATTCACCATCACAGTTAAATTTGACAGCTTTAATTTCCTTGCCAAGTTGACTTTCAACTTCAGCTTTGAAGGCCTTAAATACATCCAGGAACTAAGACTTCTCATAAATCAAATATAGGTACCCATACCTTAAAGTCGTCAATGAACATAATAAAATATTGTTAACCACTCCAAGAGGATGTAGAAAATGGTCCACAAATATCAGTAAGAATTAGTTCTAAGACATCGAAACACCTGTTGGCACCTAATTTTCTAATGTTTATCTATTTCTCTTTTATACACTCAATACAAACTTGAAAATCTATCAAGTCAAGAGGATCAAGAATGTTGTCAAACACAAGTCTCTACATTTTCTATTTAGAGATATGGTTTAAATGTTTGTGATATAGTGTGGTGGAATCTCTATCAGTTAATTTTTGTTTTGTACCTCGTGAGCTTGTATGCAAGGTTTCATTAATTGAGACAATTATATCCAACAAGTATAGGTTATCATGTGAAAATAAAGAACTGATACCAATAAGATTTAAATATTGGACGAGACTAAATTTATTATTTTCAAATGAATAAAAATAATCAAATTTATCCAAAACAAAAACTAAAACCAAATTCTATCTAAAGGACAGTACTATATAAGTATCTTTCAAATTCAAAAATTGACTAGTCTTTAAGAATAAACTAAAATTTTTTAAAGCTTCTATTGTAACTATTTTGCCATTGCCTATATAAATGAACTTTTCAGCATTACTTGGCTGTCGACTTCATAAGCAACCCTATATAGATATACTCATGTGAGTAGTGGTGCCAAAATCTATTCATCAAGTTTGTTTAGGTACAGAAGCTAAATTAAGTTCAGAACAAATCAAATTGAGAAACATATCTTTCTTGACACACCAGTTGGTGTACTAAGGATATTCTTTCTTCATGTGTCCAACTTTCTTGTAAAAGTAATAAGTAAACTTCTTATTCTGTTTCTTTTGCAGCTTATGTTATAATGTCCTTGCTGTAGGTTTTTTTTTTCCTCTTTTCATTTTCTTGTCCTTAGAGATGGTTACTAAGTTGGCAGATTCAAATCCTTCTCGCTTCATTCCTTCCTTTTTTTGCATGCAATAAGATATGAGCTCATTAAGAGTCAATTTGTCCTTTTAAGTGTTGTAACTCACCTTGAACTAACTATATTGTGCAGGAAGAAAAGTCAAAACTAAGTGTACTAACAAGTCCTTAGTTAGTTGTTACTTTAGTGTCTTTAGTTTGAAAGCAACATGAGACATTTCCATGATGTTCTCTCTAATGTTCCATTTTTCTGTATACTTCATTGAAACAAGGTTAGCCAAAAAGATACTTATTTCAGCCTTTTTGTTTTTTGCAAAATGTTGTTATATTTCCTTAAGGAATTTCTTAGCATATTTCTCTTCGAACATAGAGCCTCTAAAGGTTTCAAAAATAGAATATTTCATGATTATAAGACTCATACAATTAGAACAATCTCACTTTTTGCTTGGTTTTTTATTATCGAAACTATTCTCATTAAGAGATGCAAGCTGCTCTTCCCGAAGCACAAGGTCAAGACCCATGCAACCAAAAACAATCATAACGTTCTCTTTCTCATTATTGAAATTTATGCCATTAAGCATAGGAATGAAATTGATATTGCTAGATATTGTTCAAGCAGAAGTAGTAACTGAATTGAGAACAAAACCAATGCAAACTCACAATCTATAATCATGTCACAACACAAAAATATTCATTTAATAAATTCATAAATGACATTCATAACGTTCTCTTTCCCATTATTAAAATTTATGTCATTAAGCACAGGAATGAAATTGATTAAACAATTCGCATAATTGTATACCCTAAAACAAGATATCTAGCATAATATTGATATTTAGTTTTAGATAAAAATATCAACTATAAATGGTACTCTCCATGTAGTAATCAAATATTGACAATTAATCTCATCTAACAATAAGTCTTTCTTTGGACCGACTTACTGTTCACATGGAAAACCTAATAATTGTCACACATTTATTATCATAGGTATGCCCATTATTTGGCCAAACAACAACATTCCTTTCTATTGGTCATTTTTTGTATAAACAATAGACATACACATCTTAATATTTCAAAATACATAAATTTAATTATAGAAATTACTTTGGCAACATATAATTTCAATCAATTTATATTGAAATACTAGACTACCTTTTAAAAATAAATAAATAAATAAAACCAAATAATTCAAGGATTATAAGAATTTATCTAAACTAATTCTTACTTGTGCAATATATATGTCACCATAATCTAGATTGTTTGGGTACATAAATAACTTTTTTTTTGGGGGGGGGGGGGGGGGGGGGGGGGGGGGGGGTAGGAAAAGTGGTTTCTCCACTTTTCATGTGTTGACCAGTTGTCCGCCCGTGGCTTCCAATACAGAAATATGTATGTCTATTTATATCAAATTCCCATTAAAGCCAAAACCAGAAGAAAAAAAAAGAAAAGAAAAGAAAAGAAAAGAAATCATCACCGATTACATATACCAACAATAGAAATTTCATAACAATTCAAAACAGTATCTTGTTTTTGCACTCATCTTGCTGCTATTAAAAATATATATTCTCCTACTTTAATAACCCAATTAGAATCATGATTTGCTTTAAAAATATATTTATATATTCTTCAATTGTTTTAAAAAAGCACTCTCAAAAAACACGAAAAGCGCCACAGAAATTAGAAATATTTTTCTTCATGCTTCCATGACAATAACAATAAACCAAACCAATTAATGTCTCAATGATTCAACATGAGTTAACTCTGATATCACTTGTTGGAAAAACTTTAATAGATGAAAACCAATACTAAAGTCCAAAATCTCATATCAATCATCAATAATTATTATAAAGAAGACATACTTGAATCCATATTGACAAATTAGAGAAAGATAGAGTCTTCCACAATCAAATCACCTTAAGATGTTCTATAATTTTCTTTTTAAATAGGGAAATTTGACTTGAGGACAATAACTCATAATGTTCTTTCTATACTAACTTAAATTAGGTTCCCATTAACCATAATTTAATTAGTATTGGGCTTTTACACACTAAAACTTATACCCAATAGATAATTCTAAAGCTCAATTAATAGATCACTTATTCGACCCTATTAAAATAGATAGCTTATAATATAATTGTTATTTAATATATAAGCCCATAATAAGAAATTATAAAAAAATCCCAACAAAAACTTCCAAAGAAACAGTGAACATTTCATTGATAAGGCTGCAATTTTATGTGTCTTGGATGTAGTGGATTGCTAAACTAGTTTTGTTAGATGAGACCTAAGAATTCCATACTGTATTTTACAGGTGAAATAGGTTATTTGACAACACAAGCAGATAACAGGTACTTGTACAACTCAGTTGTTTATAGGTTGGAAAGCATCTTTGCAAGTCTGGTTCTGTCTGAGAAGAATTCATGTCTACTGTGGTTATATTAATAACCAAAACAGTTTCTATAGAATTGGATAATTTGAAGTTGATTGAATATGTATCCTATGAAAAGGTTAGTTACTCTTTTACAATCATGCATATCCTTCATAAAAGAACTCCATGTTCATGCTTATATCGTTCTCAATAACCTCCATGATGACATCTTCACTATCAGTAGGCTTGTCTTCTTCGCTTTATTGGGTTTTGAATAGAGTCTCATTCATTCACAAAATCTTTTCTCACAAATTGATAACACAAATGTTTTTATTTGGAACACTATGATGAGAGGCTACACTTGCGTGATAGCTATAATTCTATCATTTTCCATTATGTTATCCACTCACTGAATTCCATGCGAATATCGAGACTATTCATGCTCATTTGGAGCCCAGAAACAATAAGAGTTACATATGCATGACTCACAAGAAAAACCTAATTTGTTAGGATTTTTTTCAAATTCGGAAATCTTGACACTAGCCTTCCTTTCGTAATAACATCGCCAGTTCTTGAACTTGATAATGGCACTATTAATTTCATTATTTGAACTAGATGATCCTTTGATTCCTTTCATATCAACATCAAATATGAAAATAAACAAGAAATTCATAAGCAAGTGCACAAAAATTGAAGAAACAAAGAAAGTGCAAAGCAATAGGTAATAAAAATAGAACAAACAAAGAATTGAAGAAAGGAAGCTAATAAAAATAGAACAAAGAAATTGAGAAAAAAAAAATTGTACATGACAAGTACAAAAATAAAGAAGGAAATTCATAAGCGGTTGCAAATAAATTGAAGAAACAAACAAACAAGTGCAAAGTAGTAGGTAATAAAAAATAGAACAAACAAAGAATTGAAGAAAGTAAGCTAATAAAAATAGAACAAATAAATTGAGAAAATAAAAAATTGTACATGAGAAGTGCAAAGCAGCGGCCTTTATTAATTTGTATATAGGCCACTGCTTTGTTACCATTGCTCATAAGCAACAGTAACATCTTTTGTTTAATTTTTTTCTTTTTTTTTTCAAAATTTTGAACTTAGTAATTTTTAAGAACATGCAAGGGTAATTTTGTCCATTAGAAAATTGTACAAGTCCACTACCAATTATTGCTTCCCACGCCTCCCATATTATTTTTTAATTTTTTCCACAAAAATTAGGGGTAAAAACATCATTTTAGTCAATAAAGGGTAATATCGTCTTTTTGTAACATTTTGTCAGCCTTCAGACCGTTAGTATAAGGGAAGATGCTATTACAAAAAGCAAACATGGTTTTTATTTGTAATAATGCATACCTCCAAAGGGTTTTGAGTAATTCACTCATATATATATATGAAAATGAAGCGAGTCTGGCGATATGAAACAAGAAAAACTGCAACGTGAAATAATAGATAATGAAAGCCGGATAGTCTCCATTTTCACTTCTAATGCATGTCATATCTAGCCAGTTAAAGCATTGCATAACAATGGTGGAAATTTAGTTAATTAAACAACTTGAATTATGTTATAAAACAAATGTAATATCTAAATATTGTAGAATATTAGAAAGAACAAAAGAGAAGAAAAATTTAGGAGAGAGTAACTTTCTAATCTTTCATTCATCTATTGAATTGTATCTCAATACACACTCATGCTCCCTCTATTTATTGGCTAGGACTCATAAGTAGAGGTAATGGGAAAGAGCATAAGCTACATATAAAATTAAGACGCTATTAAGGAAGACATTATTGAGAGATAATGGTATAGATTATGGAATTCCAAAGGGTGGCATCCACACACTTGATTTACAACCAAATTAGTATAATATTGTCATTTTCTTTATCTTAAATGAACATCCATCTTTTCAACTACTGATGGAAACCATTAGACACAATCAATCATCACTTTGCTTTTCAAACTAAACAAATTATTATAATAAAAAATGCATAATAAATAAATGATATATAATTGATTTAAAAAAAAGTAATTATAAATAAATTAATATTTAATTATTTAATTTAAAAAAAAAAAGATGATTTGGATAAACTCCTAGAATACTCATCATCAATGTCTAAACAACTTTTCTTTCCTAAAGAATTGCCATAAGAGCTTTGTCCTTTGCTAATAATTGCAAGATTATATTATAAGTGTATAATTCCTTATTAAAATGTAAACTTCCTTAACAACATTCATTAAATTGTTATTATTATTATTTTTTTTCCCACAAAGGTATTTTGATTATTATTTTTTTTTTTTGACATATTACAAGTACGATAACCACTACTAGACCCTTCAAATTTATGACTTAAAGGTACAGCCTAAGCTCCCAAAAATGGAAGGGATAATCGATAGAAAGTGAAAAAATTACCCATAAACCCATATGGGACTTGTAGCTCGAACCTATAATTGACTGCTCAAGAGGAATAGTGATAAGAAGGAAGGGTGCCACTACACCACTTCATTTGGAGCCATATTTTGATTTCTATAACATTATAAAAAGTGTAACCTTGTTTGACAAGTTCCATCAACTTCTATTTATTTATTTATGTTTTTCACAAAAGAATAATTTATCTTTCGTTTTTCTCAAATCATGAAAATAATTTATTTTTTATTTTTTTCCCAAAAGGACATTTTGACTTGTATAATATTATTAAAAGTGACAACTTACTTGACAAGTTTCAACAACTTTTATTTTTAGTTTTATTAAAAGAATAATCTACCTTTTATTTTTTTTCAGGTCATATAAATAATGATTGATGTAGGCAATTACAAATTGCAACTTACAACTTACCTTATTTATTTGTTTCTTTTACAAAACACTAAATGACTTCGTTTTTTTCATATCGTGTCAATAATTTATCTTTTATTTTGTCCCCCAAAGGTCATTTTGACTTGTATAATATTATAAAATGTGACAACTTACTTGACAAATAAGGGTGAGCAAAAAAATCAGGACTGACCTTTCCCCGAGCTAACCCTAAAATGTCAGGTTTTACTTTAGATTCAGGTCGGGTTGGTTTTAAAAGACAAAAACCAATTCAAAATCGATTTCGAGTTGATTTTGGATAAAAAAATCTTCTTGACTCGAAACCGACCAAATTAATAAAAAAAATGGAAACTAAAAATATAAAAGGTCAAATTTTATCCTAATCACCCCATTTCACTCTTTTTCTCCCGTTTTTAAACCTTAACAGTTGACACTCATCTCATTTTCTCTCTCTTTCACTCTCAATTCACTCATTTTCATAGAATCATTCATTCTCTCTCCCTCTCAACTTCTCCTTGCTGATTTGTGTCCTTTATTCCTCTTCTTTTCCTCATCTTTTTGTCCTCTGCTTCCTCCTCTTTTACTATTTGCATCTCACTCCACCTGTGAGAAGTTGGTTGACAAAAAAGTGAGGGGTGTAAGGAGTTAGGGAATTTTGTATCTGAATTTGTCTAATGAGTACAATATTGTCTACTCCCATGTGTGATTTCATGTTGTTATGTAAATAGGGTGTGATTTTCATCAATTTTGCTTAGGTCAATGACAGTAGATATTAGATTTTGTGGATAGTTGTTAGCATACATGATATGTGTTTTTTTTTATATTTTTTTTTTGGCATTTTGTGGTATTGATTAGGGTTCGATTTGATCAATTTTTATGGTGAGTCACAAAGCTCGGGCTCAAATAACAAAGAAACTATCATCATGAATAGGTTTTTTTTTTTTTTTTCAAAATTTATATTTTCTTTTCTTTTCTTTTTGTTTTTATTTGTATATCACCAATAGATGTACCAAATATTTTTTATTTATGTTTGTTTTATAATTATTTTTGGTAATGAAGTGGTAACTAGATTTTTAATCTTGGCTTCAATGTGTGTTTGGTGATGAACTGATAAATGGATTTTTAATCTTGGTTTCGATCTATATTTAGTAAAGAACTGGTGATAAATTGACGGAAATTGATTGGACAAAACCGACCTAAAGCGAGTCAGTTTAGGTCGTTTTCCTTACTTCATCAGGTCACATCAGTCTTTGAGTTGGAAAATTGAAAATAGTCAGTTTCGACCGGTTTTGACCCAACCCAACCTGTGCCTACCCCTATTGACAAGTATCATCAACTTTAAACAAATATATGTATTGTACCTTTTATTTTTCTCATATCATATAAATAATTATTGATGTTATGGGTGGCGTTTTGGATCATGATACAATGAATTGATGCAAAAGAAATAAAAATATTATAGGTTAAAGTTGAGCATAAATGGATCGTGTCACTAATCATGTTAACCCATCTAACTCATTTAATAATCATGTCGTGTTTGGGATTCTTTAATCGTGTCACAGGTTATCCCATTTAACAAGGGTAAAAAGGTAATTTGAGTCAATTTGGGTCAATTTGACATGGACAATTACAAGCTGTAACTTCAACTTATCACCTTAGTTTTTTCTTTTAATCAATTGCTCAAGAACAAAAATTTTTATATGAAAGAAAAAAGAAATGACCATGTCTCTATTGTTACTACAGTGTTTGATAAACTTCCCTCTCTATGAGCATGTTAACATATGTTTGTCTCGAAAAAGAATGTTACTATTAACTTTTTCTTTTCGTAAAAATGGATAACTATCAATTTCTTTTGGTATATACACGCTACTATAGATTCTTTGTTTTTTCCTCCATAGCCATTTACCCACTTGCTTTCTAGTTAAGTAACTTCATGTTCTTGCTCTTTTTCATAAAGGGTGTTTGTCAAATGGATTTTTATTTAACATTGTGATTATTAGTTGATGATACAGAAATATTGGAAATGACAGGAGCTTACCCGAATTCCCTCTAACGAACCCAGCGGTCCTACCGAGCACCCCACAAAACCCTTTTGAAGTCTAACTAACAAAACCTAGAAGGATGTCGTGAAACGAAGTCGTAGCTATAATGCTTTGCTAACATATTAATCAAAAATTTATAACATCTCATATTGATTAGTAAAAATAAATTTTCAAAACATAATTAATAATATTTCAATAATTCTGGTATCCAAATAATGCATGTGTCATCATAATAATAAGAATTCTATGAAATTTGTTCACAATAATTACAAAAGAAATTATGCAGCATCATCGATCGTTTGGCCCACCTAATTTGAACGAGGCCAACTGGTACCCTGATTCCTTATCCCTGCACCTGAGAGGTTTTTGTAACATAAAACCAAAAACGTTATGAACTACAAAGCTCAGTGAGTGCATAAGTGTTTCTATTTAAATTTATCTTTTATAAAATTTACCTCTAGAAAAATATTTTTTTCAAAATATTTTTCTTTAAAATAATTTATTTCTAAAAACTTGTGTTTTATAAATTCATTTTAAAGTTCCAAAAGCTTTCATAAAAGTGCTAAAATTTTTCATAATTTCTAAAATATCTCCAAAATGTCTTTATTTCTAAAACTCGCTTTCAATGATATGCTTCTCTTTCCCAAAACTGTACTAATGGGGAACCCAAGGGAAGCTATAATCATATGATTGGTCAGACCAGCTCTGCTCAGTGTGGGGGGTCACGTGGCGTAAAAGCTACCATCGCACATCGTGACAAATCTACAAAGACATCCCGCTACTATGTAGCGGAACTACCATCACCCACCGGATAGCGAAATAATACCCCACAAGTGTAGAGAGCAACACGACTGACATGACAAATCGATCCCCTCAGAGTTAGTAGAACTAACCCTCCCAACATTTGCCATATACTTCGGGGTATATCGACCGGGTCTGAAGCTACAAGGTCTATCTATCTATAAACTTGAGTCATTCCACTAATCATTGAAAAATCTTTTCTTTCTATAATTTAATATGAATTCTTTTTCATAAAATGGGCTAATAAATTTGCATACCATCTCATACATAAACTATTTTCTTATTATGTTGTAGCATAAAATCATTGATAAGCTAAAAATAATAAGTAATGAAAACATATAAGGGGTTTGCAAAATAAACTGAAAAGTAATTTA
Organism: Litchi chinensis; assembly: GCA_019925255.1. NCBI lineage: Eukaryota > Viridiplantae > Streptophyta > Magnoliopsida > Sapindales > Sapindaceae > Litchi > Litchi chinensis. The sequence continues at coordinate 22,501,409 of CM034474.1, forward strand.
AAATGTTTTCACACTCATAGTTTCCTTCCCAATCTACTTGAAATTTCTACTTCAGGGACCTCTTTAGCTTACCTCTTCACCTACACTTAATCACAATGAAATCTCCCCTTAGCTTGCAGAACACTTTAATTCCATGCCATTTCTATTATTTCTACAACTTAATATTTCATCTAAGTTGCTACGGACTACAGTACGGCTAGTCTAGCTCAAGTTGTGAGCTCAAACCTGCTCGCTCAGCTATCATTTTTTGCAAGTTGACATCTTCTTTCAGCTCAGTTTGTTCCACAAGCACATCTCAGCTCGCCCCTTTTGCAAGCTTCTGCCTTAGGCTAGTTCGGCCAGACATCATAATGAGCGAAGTCCTCACTTAGCTCGCTCTTTGCGAGCTCGCGGTCCAATCCAACTCGACCAGGGCTGGAAAATGAGCTGCGAGCACTATCCAGCTCGCACCTTGCAAGCTCCCACTCTAACTCATGCATACTCATTTCTTAACACTTCTTTTCCAGTTCTTACACTCTTACAAGCATCAACATATCACGACCTCAAATAATTTCACATACATATACTCAACAACATTTCATTAGCTTCTACCTATCAACCCAGATTACAAGCACAACATGTTGTGTAACGGGCACTTAAACATTCTAAACGACAATCAAACTATTTCAACTCAACATGATTTCTTAACTACTTCACTCACTAACTTTTTCCTCAGTCTCTTGCCTTGCTTCTTACTTGTTTGTAGGTTCAAATCTCTAGATCTACATACAGAAATCTCGTTAAACACATGCACAAACCATGAGTTGTTCTTGACAACTTTTCACTAATATAAAACCATGAAAACTAGCTTTTACCACTTGATTCTTACCAGATTTGGCTTGATAATCTTCCTAAACTTGTTCTTCACCTTCCTATAGTTTGATTTTCCCTAAAAAATGATAGAGAACAGCTTGAATCGGTGGCTGCTCTTGTCTACCGATGACCTCCTCTTCTCGCTCTTTAGATTTTCCTCAACTCTCTCTCTCTCTCTCTCTCTCTCTCTCTCACTTTCACGATAACACACACTACACACTCATATTTATAGACGTGGGTCAAACTCCATCTTTACCTTTGAACTTCTTTAAATTTATAATTTTATCAATTTCTAGAGAATTCTTTATTTTCCCCTTATGTCCTTGTCCTTTCACTTTATTTACCATTCTACCACTCTTTAGAAAAAATCTTCTATTTACATCAATTGCTCCTCAACTTTTTACAATTTGAACTTACTCTCGATCCTTCTGAAAATTCTATAAAATTTTAATTTCACCTCCGAACACTTTAAAAATCTCTTTTATTATATCACAAATAAATGTATATCCGTACAATACCTTATTCCGTACAAATGTACAATAGTAAAATCGGGAGAGGGTATTACCGGAAATGATGTAAGCTACTGGCTCTAGCAATAAAAAAAGAGTTGTCCCCCATGATCTTGGCTTCACTAATATAATCTTCCCTTGGTCTCTTGAAGAGATTTTTAATGGAATTCTTTTCAATGATAAGGTTTGCTTTCATCATCCTTTTTCAGTACTTTGTGAGGAAAACTTGTTATGGTTAATCACCTCTTGTGGATTGTTAACATTTTTGTACTTTTTTTGCTTCCAACCTTAAGCTTATATGCATTGATGAGTCATGAGGTTTCTAGAGTTTTCATTTTCAAATTCCCCTTTATGCATTTATAGCTACATTTGTTATTGATAATCGTAGTTGTGTTTGGTCTGTCTATTGGATAACATATTAGTTAAAGAATGTCAAGTGTACAAGGGGTGTGTTAGTACTTAGAGCTTTATACTACTGTTTGGACTCTTACCAATGTTCTTAAATTTTTAGGTGTAGTAGTTATTTTAAAGAAAAAAGAACTTCAGTTAGTGATTTTTGAATAAGTGTTAGAGTTATACGATCTTGCTATAATTGTTGGTTACTTGGTTAAAATTTTATGATACTTCGCATTAGTGATTCGTTTGATATTGTAATTAGTATGTATAGCACTATAATTCCGTTTTTTTTAGGAGAAAAAAGAAGATTACATGTTATTATTTTGAAAATTTTATGGGTAAAAATAAAATTTAAAATTTTCAGATGGCAAAGAGATATTTTACATAGTTAACATACCAGAGATTGGTGTGAGTATCACATGGAAAGAGATCCCAGGAGAAAGCACAATTTATGTGAAATCAAATAGGCCAATGAGAGGTGGACACATGGAATTTACTAACTTTGGGGAGGCCTATATAAAGGGGTTGACAGCAGAAAGCATTAAGGAAGTGGAAAAGAGAGAATTGACAGAAAGGGAGAGAAAAAACTGTCAGCAGAAGAACGGAAGGAGTAGCGGCAAATCTAGGGTGTGTCTGTAAGAAGAGCGCGGTAGGAGAGGGAGAGCTCGACAAAGAAGGGAGTTCGTGGTCAACTAACTTAACCAAGTTAGTACGCGATCTCACTTCTTTTTTATTGAAATGGAAATATTAAGTCTGGAGTGAATAAGATAGTTAAGAAATTTCATAAATTTTAAGTAGCTTACTGAGTAGGATCTCTGAAAAGCGACCTGGTTAATATGGAGAAATGAATAAAATGTTGGTGTGCGTATATGTGCATTTGGACAAAGATTTAGGACTCAGGTTCTTTATGATTTTACCTTGGTTTTAGATCAGCTAGCTAAAAATATAAGAAAATGAAAGTTGGTGAGACGGTAATGTATTGATAATTTTGTAAGAGTAAAACTGGAAGAGAAATGATAGTATGTAGGATGTATGAGTAACAGCAAGCTGGTCTAGAGTGACAACTCGTAAAGGGAGCTGAGTGAGGTCGCAGCCCATTAGGGATGCTTGGCCAAGCTGGCTTAAGGCAGCAACTCGCAAGGGCGAGCTGAGAGGTGTTGAGGAACGAACCGAGCTGGAGAAAGGTAGTAGCTTGCAGAAAAATGGGAGTTGGACTTGCTGGTGGGAGCTCACAACATAAGCTGGCCTGAGCTCGCAGCTCAAGCTGGACTGGACAGTGTTGCAGTCCGTTATAGCTTAGATGAATAAATAAGTGACAATGATAATAGAAGGGATTAGGACTTGAAGTGTGTTCCATGGATGCATGTTCTAAGAGAGGTCGTTGTTACATATAAATATAGGTGATCAGCGAGCTGACGAAGGACACTGAAGGAGCAGCTGTTGGTAAGCTGGGCAGCGAATAGTGAATGTGAAAACATTTTAAATTACCTTTTAGTTTATTTTGCAAACCACTTATATATTTTCATTACTTGTTCTTTTTAGCTTATCAATGATCTTATGTTACAGCCTGATAAGAAAATTGTTTATGTATGAAATGGTATGCAAATTTATTAGTGCAATTATGAAAAGAGAATTCATATTGAATCATAGAAAGAAAAGATTTTCAAAGACTAGTGGAATGATCTAAGTTTATAGATAGATAGACCTTGTAGCTTCAGACCCAGCCGGTATACCTCGTAGTGTATGACAAGTGTTAGAAGGGCTTGTCCTACTAACATTGGGAGGATTCAGTCTGTCATGTCTATCGTGTTGCCCTCTACACTTGTAGGGTATTATCTTACTATACAGTGTGTGATGATTATTCCGCCACGTACTAGCAGGATGTCTTTGTAGATTTATCATGATGTGCAATGCTAGCTTTTATGCCACGTGACCCCTCACACTGAACGAAGCTGGTTTGGCTACTCACATGGTTGTAGCTTCCCTTGGGTTCCCCATTAGTGTAGTTTTTAGAAAAAGAAGCATACCATTGAAAACAGATTTTTGAAAGAAAGACGTTTTGGAAATATTTTAGAAAACTATGAAATATTTTAGCTCTTTTATGAAAGCTTTTGAAACTTTAAAATGAATTTTTAAAACCCAAGTTTCTAGAAATAAATTGTTTTAAAGAAAAATGTTTTGAAGAAAATGTTTTTCGGGAAGTAAATTTTATAAAAAATAAATTTAAATAGAGATACTTATGCACTCACAGAGCTTTATAGCTCATAACGTTTTTGGTTTTACGTTACAAAAACCTCCCAGGTGCAAGCTTAAGGAATCAGGGTACCAATTCGCCTCTTCAGATTAGGTGGGCTAGATGATCAAGGATGATTCTTATTATTATGGTGACGCTTGCATGATATGGATACCAGAATTATTGAAATATTCTTAATTATATTTTGAAAATTTATTTTTACTAATCGACATGAGATGTTATAAACTTTTGATTTACATGTTAACAAAGCATTATAACTACGGGTTCTCTCCACAACATCCTTTTGGGTTTTATTAGTTATACTTCAGAAGAGTTTCATGGGGTGTCCAATAGGACCGCTGGGTTCATTAGAGGGAATCCGGATCGGGGCCTGTAAGTTTGGTATCAAAGCCAAAGTTTTAGATGAATTTGAATAAAAGATTTTCCAAATATTTGTTTTCAGTTGAACTTTTCAAAAACTGCCAAGAGTTTTGATATTATGATTTTAACATCCATTTCATGCATTTTATAATTGGATTTCACAGAATCATGCGTTGTTGAGGTTGCCCATCCACTAGGAGAGCAGCCGCTCAGGTACTCGCACTAGGGGAGGGACATGTTGATGAGTCTGTCAATATGCCTGTAAATCAAACTCAGGCAGGACCTTTGTGGAGCTGTAGAGCCAACAATTGGGAATATGAATGTAGAGTAATTGACTCATGTTTTGGCAGCGGCGTTCCACCAGCCGTGGGAGACAAGGGTTTCTATTGAACGTGCTCGAAAATTGGACGCTAGACCTTACGATGGGACTGACAATCCGAAGCGTGCATTGTCTTGGTTAGAGACTAATGAAGAAATTTTCGAAGTTATGGGCTGCTCCGAGGACCGGATGGTGGCATTCTCCATCTTCCTACTGAAAAGCAGAGCTAAAGACTAGTGAAAAGCCATCTAGAGGTGGAACGTAGCCGGAGTGCCCTGGATTGTATTTAAGAGAGAATTCATAGACAAGTTTTATCCAAAGAGTTATCAAGATGCAAGGATCGAAGAATTTTTCAAGCTAGAGCAGAGCAATTCATTAGTAGCAGACTACGAGATGAGATTTTCGGAGTTGGTTCGAGTAGTGCCCTTTATCGCGAATAATGAAGAGTAAAAGGCTAAGAGATTCACAACAGGCCTGAATCCAAAAATCCAGGCCTATGTAGCATCGGTAGCTTATATGCAGTACAACGAGTTGGTAGAGGCAGCTATTAGAGTGGAAAGAAGCATAGAGGCCATTCCCAAGCCCAGGCAACCAACTCAGAAACACGGTTGGTTAGGCAATTTCTTTGGAGGACCTAGCAAGTTCATTAGAAGATGAGAGAGCTCAACTGGATCAGGTAGTCGGATATCGAGCCAGAGGACATAATATAGTCAGGGCTCCGTAAAGCAATCAATAGGCTCCAAAAGTAGTGATACTATTGGAAGAGCTGGCTTGTATGCAAGAACTGCGGGAGGACGCATCTGGGCGAAGGCTTTAAAGGTAGCATCGGATGTTATAGATGTGAGTAGAAAGGCCACTTTATGAAGGACTGCCCAAATGTAGCTTCAGCCGCCAGACCTAAGATTAGAATAGTAGCATCAGGACATATTAGTGAAAGTTGGGGATTAGATCAAAGGGGCTCCCAAGCTAGAGGGACCACTAATTCCGGCCAGCCTAGTAGAGCATCAGGCAGGGGTGTACTATCTAAAGGTCAGCCAAGTAGACCTTGTGCTTAAGCCAGAGTGTTCACTGTGGCCTAGCAAGAGGCAGATGCTACCCCTGAAGTCGTGACAAGTATTATTTCAGTTTTTGATAAAGATGCATATATGCTGATAGACCTTGGGGCTACTCATTCCTTCATGTCTAAGAACTTTACTAACACTATTAGTATTGAACCAGAACCTCTAGATTGTAGCATGATAATGTATATCCCTACGGGGGATTCTCATCGAGCAAAGAGAGTATTTTGGGGAAGTACAGTAGTTATAGAGGGTAGAGAATTCCTAGTAAACTTGATTTTATTGGACATCCATGACTTCAATGTCATATTAGGAATGGATTGGTTGTCCATGCATTGCGCTTGGGTGGATTGCTTCCGAAAGGAAGTTAGATTTCCCAGAGAAGGGGAACCTGATGTTGTTTTCCGTGGAATATGGAAATCATTTCCTTCCAGTATCATATCAGCAATGGAGGCTAGCAAGATGTTTAAAAAGTCATGCCAAGGATACCTAGCCTATGCAGTGGAAGAGAGGTATGATTGGATATCCTAATGGTCCGAGACTTTCTGGATGTGCTCCCGGAGGACCTTCCAAGTCTACCTCTAGTTTGGGAAATGGAATTTGAGATAGATTTGATTCTAGGAATTGAGCCAATCTCCATCGCATCGTACAGAGTAGCTCCGGCTAAGTTAAGAGAATTGAAAGTACAGATGGAAGAATTACTAGATAAGTGGTTCGTACGACCCAACCATTCTCCATCGGGGGCTCCAGTGTTGTTCGTCAAGAAGAAAGATGGGAGCTTAAGGTTATGCATAGATTACAAACAGCTAAATAAGGTGATAATACAGAATCAATATCCGCTCCCGCGAATCGATGATTTATTCGATCAGCTACAAGGGTCTAGAGTATACTCAAAGATCGTTGAGGTCAAGTTATCATCAGCTAAAGATTTGCGAAGAAAACATTCTGAAGACTGCCTTTAGGACCAGATATGGGCATTATGAGTTTCTAGTCATACCATTCGAACTGACTAATGCCCCAACAGCCTTTATAGACTTGATGAATAGGATCTTCGAGCCCTATTTAGATAAGTTCGTGATAGTGTTTATCAATGATATTTTGGTATATTCAGGCAATTACGAGGAACACACCGAACACCTCTGGATCGTATTGTAGACCTTACGAGAGCATCAATTGTATGCAAAGTTCAACAAGTGCCAATTATGTTTAAATAGTGTTACTTTCCTAGGTTATGTAATATCCGTTAAAGGAATCCATATGGATCCCCAGAAGATAGAAGCAATAACTAGCTGGAGGCCGCATACTAATATTGTCGAGGTCCGGAGTATCCTCTTATTAGTAGGTTACTACAGGAAATTTGCAGAGGGATTTTCCTAGATAGCAGCCCTACTGACTAGATTGACTAGAAAGGAAGAAAGGTTTGAATGGTTGGACGCCTGCCAGCAGAGTTTCAATGAGCTGAAAAGAAGACTGTTATCAGCTCCCGTGTTAACTTTACCAATGGAGGAAGATGGATTTACCATATTCAATGATGCCTCAAGGCAGGGTTTAAAGTGCATTTTGATGCAGAATGGTAGAGTTATAGCAAATGTTTCCAAACAGTTGAAGAAGTATGAGCGGAACTACCCTACCCATGACCTGGAGCTCGTAGCAGTATTATTTACACTGTGAATTTGGAGGCATTACCTTTGTGGCATCCTTTGTTAGATTTTTACAGATCATAAGAGCTTATAGTATATGTTCACTTAGAAAGAGCTAAATATAAGGTAGAAGAGGTGGTTGGAGTTGATTAAGGATTACGATTGTACGATAGAATACCATCCGGAAAGGCCAATGTAGTGGCAAATGCTTTAAGCAAGTGACTTGCAAGTTCCCTAGCTCATATGAAAACAGTATACCTTCCACGTCTGGTGGAATTAAGGTCGCTAGGTATCTAGTTAGGTAGCAGACTCAGGGGCATTGTTAGCTACTTTTCATGTTTGCCCTATTATAGTAGATCAGATAAAGGAACATTATTGGTGGAAAGGGATTAAGAAAGAGATCGCAGAGTTCGTATCTCGATGCTTTATTTGCCAATAAGTCAAGGCAGAACATTAGAAACCGACAAGATTACTACAGTCTCTTTCTATCCTAAAATGAAAATGGGAGAACATTACCATAGACTTTGTTGTAAGGCTTTCGCACAGTCAAAGGGAGCATGATGCTGTATGGGTAATAATAGATAGATTGATGAAGTTTTCCCTTTTCTTGCCAATTAGGAGTAACTACCCCCTAAGTAAGTTAGCCCAGCTCTACATAGATGAGATAGTCAAACTCCATGGTATATCGATTTCCATTGTATCAGATTGCAATCCTAGGTTTACTTCCAAGTTTTGCTTCAGCTTGTAGAAAGCCCTAGGAACTTGGCTGAACTTCAACATGGTCTTTCATCCCCAGACGGATGATCAATTAAAAAGAACCATCCAAACACTCGAGGATATATTCATAGCGTGTGTCTTGGAATTCAAGAGGGGTTGGGATATGCATCTACCACTTGTGGAGTTCGCATACAACAACAGTTATCAAGCTAGTATAGGTATGGCTCCATACGAAGCTCTTTATTGAAGAAAATGCAGAACTCCAGTGTGTTGGTATGAGGTAGGTGAGAGGAAATTAATAGGTCTTGAGCTTGTCCAAATGACTACAGACAAGATTAAAATAATTAGAGACAAGCTGAAAATAGCGAATGATAGACAAAAGAGCTATGCGAACAACCACCGTAGGGACCTCGAGTTCAAAGTTGGCGATAGAGTATCCCTCAAGATATCTCTTTGGAAAGGTGTGCTTAGATTTGGAAAGCGTGGTAAGCTGAGTCTGCGCTATATCGGACCATACAAGATCGTGGAAAGAGTGGGACTCGTAGCATACAAGTTGGAGCTGCCACCCCAATTAAACAAGATTCACGACGTGTTTCACATGTCCAAGCTCCGCAAGTATATTCCAAATCTCTCCCATATACTTAGAGAGCAATCGGTAGAGTTAAGAAGGAACTTAACTTATGAAGAGGAACCAGTGCAGATTCTAGATCATAGAGAGTAGGTTCTGCGCAATAAAGTTATTCCCTTAGTGAAAGTTTTGTGGAAGAATCACAAGGTAGAGGAAGCCACTTAGGAGCATGAAGATCAAATGCTTCATAAATACCCCCATCTATTTTAGTAAGTTGAGTTACGTAAATTCGAGGATGAAATTTTTGTGAGGAGGGAAGAAATTGTAACGCCCCTTTCTAAACTCAATACTATAGAAGAAATGTGTTAACTCTTATGTATGGAAATAAAAGAATTTCTTTTATTGGAATTTGGGGATAAATTGCTCAATTGGAGTATTTCATGATAAATTTGAAGTTTTAATAACTTTAAAATATTCTAAAAATTTTATAGGTTAAAATAAAAATTTAAAATTTTCAAGTGGCAAAGAGATATTTTACATAGTTAACATACTAGAGATTGGTGTAAGTATCACATGGGAGGAGATCCCATGAGAGAGCACAATCCATGTGAAACAAATAGGCCAATGAGAGGTGGACACATGAAATCCACTAACTTTGGGGAGGCCTATATAAAGGGGCTGTCGATAAAAAGCATTGAGGGAGTGGAAAAGAGAGAATTGACGGAGAGGGAGAGAAAGAACTGTTGATAGAAGAACGAATGGAGCAGCGGCTAATTTAGGGTGTGCCAATGAGAGGAGCGTGACAAGAGAGGGAGGAGCTCGACAAAAAAAGGAGTTCATAGTTAGCCAACTTAACCAAGTTAGTATGCGATCTTACTTCTTTTCTAGTGAAATAGAAATATTAAGTCTGGAGTAAACAAGATAGTTAAGAAATTTCATAGATTTAAAGTAGCTCGCTGAGTAGGATCTCTAAAAAGCGATCTGGTTTATATGGAGAAATGGATAAAATGTTGGTGTATATGTATGTGCATTTGGACAAGGATTTAGGACTCAGGTTCTTTATGATTTTCCCTTGGTTTTAGATTAGCTCACTAAAGATATAAGAAAATGAAAGTCGGTGAGATCGTAATGTATTGATAATTTTGTAAGAGTAAAACTGGAAAGGAAATGGTGGTATGTAGGATGTATGAGTTACAACAAGCTGGTCTAGAGTGACAACTCATAAAGGGAGCTGAGTGAGGTCGCAGCCCATTAAAGGTGCTTGGTTGAGCTGGCCTAAGGCAGCAGCTCACAAGGGCGAGCTGAGAGGTGTTGAGGAATGAACCGAACTAGAGAAAGGTAGCAGCTTGCAGAAAAGTGGGAGTTGGACGAGCTGGTAGGAGCTCGCAGCATAAGCTGGCCTGAGTTCGTAGCTCGAGTTAGACTGGACAGTGCTGCAGTCCATTACAACTGAGATTAATAAATAAGTGGAAGTGATAATAGAAATGATTTGGACTTGAAGTGTGTTTCATGCATGTATGTTCTAAGAGAGGTTGTTGTTACATATAAATATAAGTGACCAGCGAGCTGACGAAGGACGCTGAAGAAACAGCTATTGGTGAGCTGGGCAGCGAACAGTGAGTGTGAAAATATTTTAAATCACATTTCAGTTTATTTTGCAAACCTCTTATATATTTTCATTATTTGTTATGTTTAGCCTATCAATGATTTTATATTACAGCATAATAAGAAAATAGTTTATGTATGAGATAATATGCAAATTTATTAGTGCATTTATGAAAAAGAGAATTCATATTGAATCATAGAAAGAAAATATTTTCAAAAACTAGTGGAACGACCCAAGTTTATAGATAGATAAACCTTGTAGCTTCAGACCCAACCGGTATACCCTGCGTATGACAAGTGTTGGAAGGGCTAGTCTTACTAACATCAAGGGGATCAAGTCTATCATGTATGTCGTATAGCCTTCTACACTTGTGGGGTATTATCTTGCTAGACGGTGTGCGATGGTAGTTCCGCCAAGTAGTAGCAAAATGTTTTTGTAGATTTGTCACAGTGTGTAATGCTAACTTTTACGCCACGTGACCCCCCATACTGAGTGGAGCTAGTCTGGCCGCTCATGTGGTTGTAGTTTTCTTTGAGTTCCCCATTAGTGTAGTTTTTAGAAAGAGAAGCATACCATTGAAATTGAATTTTAGAAAGAAAGACATTTTGGAAATATTTTAGCAAACTATGAAATATTTTAGCACTTTTATGAAAGCTTTTGGAACTTTAAAGTGAATTTTTCAAAGCCAAGTTTTTAAAAATAAGTTGTTTTTTTAAAAAATGTTTTTAGGAGGTAAATTTTATAAAAGATAAATTTAAATAGAGACACTTACGCATTCACTGAGTTTTGTAGCTCATAAAGTTTTTCGTTTTATGTTACAAAAACCTCCCAGGTATAGGGATAAAGAATCAGAGTATCAATTCACCACATTTAGATTTGGTGGGCCAAACGATCGACGATGCTGCCTAATTTCTTTTGTAATTATTATGAACAAATTTCACAGAATTCTTATTATTATGAACAAATTTCACAGAATTCTTATTATTATGATGACGCATGCATGATTTGGATACCAGAATTATTGAAATATTCTCAATTATGTTTTGAAAATTTATTTTTACTAATCGATATGAGATGTTATAAACTTTGGATTTATATGTTAATAAAGCATTATAGCTATGGGTTCGCTCTATAGCATCCTTCTGGGTTTTGTTAGTTAGACTTCAGAAGGATTTTGTGGAGTGTCCAGCAAAACCATTGGATTCATTAGAAGAAATCTGGATCGGGTCCTGTCAGAGAGATTGATAGAGGAAGAAGAAAAAAGAGATACAAAGACAGAGGTTAGGGAAGAATAGATTGGAAGGGGGGAGGGGGGGGGTGAGAGAGAGAGAGAGAGACATGAAGTGATGGAATAAGAGGGAGAATTTATTTATAATTTATTGTTAAATTAATATTCTATTTGTTAATTTAATATTTTATTTTATTTAATTTTAAAATTATCTTTGGATATAATGATAAATTTAAAAACTTTGAGGTTAAATGAATCTTTTTCACACTCCCACTATTGTCAAAGGGTAGTTGCATCTTTACAATTTGTAGGTGTCTAAGTTTGCGTGTTATTAGTTTTTATCATACTATTCAATTATAATAAAATTAAATAAAAAAATATTTTTAAATGTGCTTAATAATAGTATCCAAATATCCTTGAAGTATTGTAATGAGATAATAGTATTTTCTTAAATCCATTAATTTAGTTCCACTTACCATAATTTTAACAATGTCAAGCTTAACAAAATAAGTAAAAAGACCATTTCACCACTCATGAGCTAAGAAATTACTTTATTGCCATTGTGAAATAGAATATAATAAAAATGCCCTTAATCAATAAAACACTGAAAATGACCCCTTAAATAGGTCTAAGTTAAAAATTAACTCTTTTTTTTAAATTCTTGCAAAATTGACTTTTTATGGATGAATATGCCCTCATGGATCTTTTCAGTTTCAATAAAATTTTCAATTTTCTCTCAACACTAAGCTCTCTGTATTTCTCTTCAAAGGAACCACAAAAATGCGCTCTATGAACTTATGTTCTTACTCTCTACAACTCTTCACACTCTCTTTCTCTTATTTTCCTTCTTCACTTGAAGCACCCAGTGAGAAACAAGAGGGAGGATCCATAGTCCCGGGAGCTGGTGCAGTTCTTGATGAGGAGTTTCAGTGAGAAACAGCTACTGGTGAGGTCCCTTAACAAGTATGTCGAGGGGGTAAGGACCCAGCACTGTTTTCTTCTCTTTGAAGAGCTTGGCAAGAATGACAAGTGGCTCCAATGTCTTGAGGTATCCACTCTTTCATCTGTGTTCTTTGAAAAATTTCAGCTTTTTTATGTATGTGCATTGGTTTACTTTTCCTAGCGTTTTTAATGGTTTTAATGAACTTATTATATAGTTTGATTTGATGAATGTTGATGATGTATAATGTTGGTAAATTGAGTTCAAAATTTGATTTTTTTAGTGTAAATGTCTTAAGGTGTTGATTCTTTCATGTGGGTTCCTCGAGAAATTTTAGCTTTTAGTGTGTATCCATTGGTTTGCTTATGCTGGTGTGTGTGTTTTGTTTTGATGAACTTATGATGTGTGATGTTAGTGAGTTGAGTACAAATTTTGATTTGTTTTGTGTGAATGTCATGAGGTGTTGGTTCTTTTATGTGTTTTTCAACAAATTTCAGCTTTTAGTTTGTATGTATTGTTTTGTGTTAGCTTGTGTTTGTGTTTGGTCGTGGTTTTTGTATTGATGAATTCATTGTAGTTTCATATTATGAATGATGTATGAAGTTAGTGACATGACGGGACATTTGGTAGTGTGTTGTATGAATTTGTTGGGGAAATGAGTTACTTTCATGTGAGAAATTTTAGCTTTTAGTGTATACTTATTGGTTTGCTTGTGCTAAAGATTTTCTTTATGATTGTTTGTTTTTTTGTTCTTTTTAGTATTGATGAACTCATGATACTTCGATGTATTGAATGTTGATGTATAATGTTAGTGAATTGATTGGAAAGTTGTATTTCATTTTGTGTGAATTTTGTTGGGGGAAATGAGTTACTTCATGGGAGAAATTTGCTTAGATTTTGAAGTACGTTTGGCAAAACTAGTTAGTGCAAGGCTTGCAAGTGTTGTTATTTGGTTGGTGTTTGTGATTGGAATTTGGTGATTTGATTGATTATTGTAACAAAAATTGGAGCTTTTGTTGTTTTGTGAGGTAAAGTTGCGTGGTATTGTCTTTCTACTTCCTTTCTTGGGAACATAGTTCTGAAAGACAAAAAGTGCACCAAGGCGTAAAGGGCTGTGGGGCCTGAGACGCAAGACACATAAGGTGAGGTGCACCTTTCGAATGAAAGGCGCATATTTTGTAAGAAGACTCAAAATATTGTAAAATCATAAACAATAAACAATAATGAGATTTAATTCATAAAATAAATAGATTTTCATCATTAATCATCTTCAAATTCCAAACTAGTAGCAACATTAACCATACGAACAACAAAAATTCATTCTAAGTGCTATTGTGCTAGTAACATAGTTATTAACTTAGTTACCTATTAAGTACTAGTAATCTAATACCAACTATCAAGTACCAACAACAAACACTTAAGGTAAATGCAAAGTAGTAAAGCCACTTGTAAGTAGTAACTAACTAGTAAGTTAGTAACTACCAAATAGGTGTTACTTGTTAGACACCTATCCAACAGCAAAAATTTAAAAACACTAATCTCTGCAACCAAAAAAAAAAAAAACTAATTTATGCATCAAGCCATCAATAATCATCAAGATTACCCAAATAATCATCTTCATCCTCTTCCTCTCCAATCTCCTTTCATCTTCTAGTTGCTCTCCAAATTCTACTCCCTCTTATTCAATGTCACATTCCTTCTCCTCTTCCTTTTCAATCTCTTCAATTCTTAACCGTTTTGATGGACCCACTTGTGATCTTAATTGATGACTAGGCTCTCCCACTCCTACAACAATGGCAACATCAATCCAAGTCAAATCCTTATTTGGAAAAACAATCTCATCATTCTCATCAAGCTTCCTAGTCAACTGTTCATTGCTTTCATCAATCTAAGTCATTGTGATGGGATCAATGGTACCACGCATTTGATACTGATGCCTTAATGCTCAATTGTACTTGACAAACATCAAGTCGTTTAAACGACTTTAATCAAGCATGTTTCTCCGTTTGCTATAAAGCTACAAGAATTTTTGCAAAAAATATTAAGGATAAGCTATATGGAACAAACTAGCTTCTTAAAAACAATTGTGAAAACAAACATGTTATATATATGTACTTACATTTTCAAACACACTGCAGTTACGTTCACAACCAAATGAACTACAAGGCTAAGAATTTTAATTGTAAAAGTTTGTAGTGCGGGTGTTGATGTTCTATATTGACTCCACCATTCAACTGTCCATTAAAATTCATGGGTTAATAAGTTAATATGAATGATGATATTTAATTTAATTTAAGATATATATATATATATATAACATAATAAATATACCTGCTGCTTTCTCATTTCTCTTTCTAATAGTCATGTAGTTTTCAAAAAAACCCTCTGCTTTGGCATAAATTGGAATCTCTTCATCAATCTAGTCTTGAATCTTCGGATCTGAATTCAACCTTCTAATACATTCATACAAACCGTTCATGATCTCTGTATCTATATGCTCAACCTTGTAGAAGAATTCTGGGTTCAAGTACCAACTAATGGCATGCAAAGGGTGATGAAATTGAATGTCCCATCGATTATCAATGATCTGAAAAATGGCTTGGTACTGCTTTTCAACCCTATCAAAAGTCTTGGCAATTGCTTCTTTGGTCCTATTCATAGTTTCATATATATAACCCATAGGAGGTTTTCTCCCACCATCCATTAAGCGAAGTACACGCACTAGTGGATTGGACACCTTTAAAGCATTTACCACATTGGTCCAAAACGATGGCATCAAAATCACATTTACAACCATTTTAGCTCCTACTTCTTTTGCCCACTTGCTAGTCATTCACTTGTTGGAGGTAAACATCTTTTTGAGGTTGTTTTTTAGACTATTCATTCTGCCCAAAGTAATAAAGGCAGTTGCAAATCATGTTTTTGCAAGCCTCAATAACTCTTTCTTATAGGTAAACTTTCTAAGCATGTTTACAAGCCCTGGACGAGTATAGATGTAGCTATTCACCATAATAGCTTTCCCAAATGTCTTCTTCATAATAGGCAACTTGAAAATATCTTCCAATATTAAATCCAAGCAATGGGCCACACATAGTGTCCAAAACAATGTGGGATACTTTGACTCTAAGAATTTTCTATTATTATTTAAAGGGAAACAAAAAATATATATATATTAGTAGATATATAATCTAAATCGTCAAATTGTTTATTTATTCATAAAGAATTAAATATAAAACAAAAATGAATTTCTTTCATACCTGCCCTAATATTATTTGAAGCATTATCAGTGACCACTTGCACAACATTTCTTACTTCTACCCTTTCAACACACTTACTCAATAATTCATACATCTTCTCTCTAGTCTTTGCATATCCAGAAGCATCAATAGACTCTAAAAATGTGTTTCTTTTTGGATAATTCACTAAAAAGTTAATCAATGTCCTCTCCCTCTTGTTCTTCCAACCATCACACAAGATGGAACATTCATACGTGGCCCATGCTTATTCATGATCTTTCATCATGCCACGAGTGGTTTCCATTTCTTGTTTGAGAAGAGGAACCTTGACTTCATGGTAAATAGGTGGCTTTACACCTAGATCATATTAACCAACTGCCTCTATAAACACTTTGAAGCTATCATATGTCACAACATTAAAAGGAATGTTTGCATCATAAATCCATCTTGCAAAGCTTCTACAAACTCAACTCCTTAACTCTTTCTTTGCATGGTCATTCTCATCCAACCTCATTTGCCTTCCTTTGTTCTCCAACACACATATTTCTAGGTTAGGAGTATAAAAGAGTTCCATTAGGTCCTTTTGGTTTAACCCTTTGACAGTTCTTTTTCTAATATTTGACTGCTAGGGCCGATCCTCATCATTATCAAATTTGCCAAATTAAAACTCATCATCTAATGGTGGTGCCATATTCTACTTATCTTTATCATTCTTCTTCTTTTGTACGAATTCTTAAATCTCCTGTCTTACCAATGAAGAACATCATATACAAATTTTAGTATTCCTACTCTCACCCACTAAATGTTGTTTTGCCTGAAAGATGTCATCTCTTGTCACTTTACCACAAAATTTACATGTGGTGTTGTTTTTATTACTAGGATTAGCTTCAAAGTATTTCCATACAAGGTCGATTTTGTTACTCGAGTAACTCGACGTCAAAGACGATATTGAGAGCTCCTGCTAAAATAAAATAGGGCAATACAGCAATAACTTTATTATTCAATAATCAGTACTGTGATATTTGTGTAAATGTATATAATATACAATAACAAAATCAATTTATAAAACTCACAGCAACTCACAAACTACATAAGTCACTACAAGTCACAAACAAGTCACAACTCACAACAACTCTCAAATAATTCATAAACAAGCTACAAATACAATAACTCACAAACTCAAAAACTAAGAAGAGAGAAGAAAAACTAACCTAACTATAGCTTCAGAAGAGAGGAACGAAGAAGAAAGGAGGCTAGAATCGAGAACGACAACAGCAATCGGTGACTAGACTGTCGGTGTGAGCAGAGGAAGAGTAGATTGGTGGTTGGATTATCGACGTGAGCAAAAGAGAAGAGAGAAGAAATAGATTAGCAGCTGGACTATCGACGTGAGCAAAAAAGAAAAGATGAGAGATGGATCGATAGCTAGAAAGCTTGAAAAGTGTGATTTCAGTGGTTATTAGTGGTTATTGGGCTATTTTCGACAATTGGAGACTATTTTCTACTGTCGACAAGCTTTTCCAGTTGTTGGGAAAGTGGTTTAAATGACTGGTGAGATGAGAGGACGAGACAGGGTGAAGAAGGGATTTTTTACACCGTTTGACTGACGCTGACCCTTATAAAGAATTTGTCATTTTGCAAGGCACGTCACCTCTTCGCCTAGGCGGAAAAGGCGCTCACCTAATAAACATAGGCGCATCTGAAGGGATGCCAGGTGTAGGAACAGCACCCTGAGTGGCCTAGCGCCTAGGCGCCCCTTTGATAACTATGCTTGGGAACTTGTGGATGATAAGGCAACACATATTCTGTCTGTTTATGTGCGTGCACATATGCTCTCACTTCTTTTTGTTAGCAGTGATAGTTGTTCTGACATATATGTAAAATAGCTACACCATAGACAAGATTGTGTGGAGTTTTGGGTATCAAAAATATAAACGAGATTGCATGTGTTTGTTGGTTATCATTATGATGTTCATGTTCAACTAAACCTAGCAGCTAAGGCAAAGTTGAACTTTTAAATTTAGTGGAAATATCACTATTTTGGGGAGGGTTGAATTCAGAACCCGAAAGTTTGTATTTTATGTTTTGGACATATGTTCCATCTTTGGTTGTAATTACTTCAAGGATTATGGATTTAATTTAGTATTATGACCCCTAGATTGTCTTCAATTCCAACTATCTATTATGACAATTCTGTCAATGCAGAAGCTTTTATTAATACAGCTTCATTGGATCTAGCATTCTAAATATAATGAATGGCCCTTGGATCCAGTAGCCTCAAAAGGTTAAATGCTTTACAACCATACAGGATCTTAATTTATATGTTGTAAATATTAATTTCTCACTGATCAGATTTTCTTCTATCGATATAATCTGTAGCAGTGAAGAATGCTAGAGCATTGTCACCTGTTTGGTAGAAGAAAATCAAAGCTAAACTAACATTTGATTATAAGATTATTGCACATACATTAGTAAATTATTTGTTATGGATAAACTCGTAACGAAGCCATATTTTGCTTGGTAACTGTAATTTCTCTATAAAAAAAAAGAAGAAGTGTAATTTGGTTTAAATGGCTAAATGTCAAAATGTGTAATTCATTTCTTGAGCTATATTTGGGTTGTAATTAAATGCTCATTGATTAAATACACTTTTGATAGAAATCGTGTTATGTTTGTACATTCTTGAAATTTGTAGGAGAAGGAAGTCCCTTCCTCGAGAACAAGGATGATGAGAAATCTATCGACACAATATTAATCAAATCTATTGAGGCTATTCCTAAATTGAAGGCTTATTTGGGAGTAAGGTTTTCACTCAATACCGGCATGAAACCTCTTCAGCTTGTCTACTAGAGTGAACATGTTGGAACAATATATGTTCGTGTTTCTGTTGCTACTTTTTATGTTTTGTTTGAATTTGGTTTTAGCAGTTGTACTCTTTCAGTTTCATTGGTATCAAACATCAAAATTTTGGTGTTAAGCAATTCAATGTACAAAATTCTACTTCTAATTATCATCAAGCACAAGCAAAATTTCATATATAGTATGTGATACTATATTCTCATATAGTCATGTGGGATCTTCCTTTGTGTGTTAGGTGTTGTAGTCAATTTATATTTGGTTGCTTTCGTTTGGATGCTTTCATTTATATTCTCAGCCAATCAAGTTGTTATGACATCATAACAAGCTACCAAGTTGTAAATGAATCATATAATAAAAATTGATAATCGAATTTTAGAATTATATTATCGATTACATAATTTACGTTATATATGCTTTGAAACAAAGAAGGAATATGATCCCCATTACGATGACAATTTCATGAAGAAACTATGTAACTAGTTATGTTACAAAAATATTAGACAATACATTAGTTTTTATAATCTCCAAAATCTATCTTGCAAGTAAATTAAATATAACAACCAGACAAAAATGAAGATATAATAATGACTACAAAAGATTAAACTATAACAAAATTACAAAATGTTGTATTTTGTATACAGTACTCTCCTCGCCCCAAAATAAAATTTAGATGACAACAACATGGTGAAGAGTCTTGCTTCTTTCCCCTAGTCTATTGAGAAGATTCTCCAACTCTTGCTTCTTTAACTATTTTTCTACCATCTTTTCTAGTGTTGTCTCCTTTAGCCCCCATATGATTTCCTGCCATTAGTTGCCAATAAATTAACAGTTAACATCTTATACAAGAAAATAAGAGCAATCAATTATCTTATCAAAACAAAACATTACCATCAAAACCGATAGAAAATTAGCAAGCATTAGTTCATCAAAAACAAACCCATTGGACTAAAACACAATCACAACACTCTCAAATACCTAATTTAAGTGTACATGACTACGAAACAAAGCTCAACAAATTAACTTTTACACAAAACAAGATTAAATTTTCAAAAGGTTGGAAAAGGGTGGGTAGAATGATAGGAAAGAGTGGAGAAAAAAGGGAGAACAGAGTGGAAAAGTGGGGGGAGAAAAGGGTGGAAATTGAGGGAGAATGGTGGGAACAAATGCAGAATAGGTGGAGAATGTGAGGATAAATGGGTGGAGAATAGTGGGAAGGGGGAGAAAAGGCTAAAGAATTGAGGGATAAAAAGGTGGAAACGTGAGGAGAATGGAAAGAGAAGAGGGTGGAGAATGGAGGGTTAAAAGGGTAGAAAAGAGAAAGGAATAAAGGGAGAATGGTGGGAATTTCTCTTCGCATTCCTACCCTTCCCTCCCCTTTCATCCCTCTTCTTCCACATTTTTCTTCCATCTTTTCCCAATTTTTTCTGCCCCATTTTACCACAATCTTTTCTCTCCATTCTTCCCCTATTTTTCACCCTTCACTTCACGCTCTCCACCTTTTCACACCATTCTGCCTTTTTCTAACATTTTATCCTATTCTCCATCATTTTCTCCCACTTTTCCCATCATTTTCCATCCTTTTCTCCCCTTATTTGATCTTTTTCCCTCCATTATCCATCCTTTTCTCCCTCAATTTTCTACCCTTTTCCCACATTCTTCCCACCTATGCCCCTCCCGCCCTCCCCCCTAACACCCTTTTGTCCCCCCAATTCTTCACCCACGTATCAACTAGTATTCAACTTCATGCATTATCAAAATAATTAACTTTCTTAAACCATGAAAAAGATACCAGAATTAAAATGCCAATAGTACATAAACCCAATTCAGTAATGAAATTTTTCCTCTAAACAAACACTGACACAAAAAAAAAAAAAAACAAAAAACCCAATAACATAAAAAATTAAAAAAAATAAAAATAAAAATAAAAACCCAACTTTCATCACACCCTTCTCCATAGCTACTCCAAACAACCTAACAAGAAAAAATACACACACAACACTTCCATCAAACAACTCAAAACCCAAAAAAAACACCAATAGAAAATAAGTCAAAACAACCAAAAACAAATATAGCTAGTACACATGAATAGAAGCATATAAACAAATTCACCGAACTAGTAGCAGTACACAAAATTAAAAAGGGTTCTTCTTGCTTCCGATTCTTGCTTATTCTTGCTTCTATTTCTTACTTCTTCTTCCTTTAATTTCTTACTCCTTTTTCCTTCTTTTTCTTTGTGCTCCTTCTATCAGTTTCAGGTCTCTAAAAAGAGAGAGGTAGGGGCAGTGAGTGGGTGAAGAAGAGGTCAAAGTTAATAGAAAACAAGTAAACATAGTCAAGCAAACCAGAGTGAGGGAAGCGAAAACGAGTAGACTAGAGTTGACACAGTAGCAATGAAGAGAGTTGACACGGCAATAATACAAAGAAAGAGTAAGATGGTTATGTAAAGAGAGAAAAAAACGGTGAAGCTAGGGTTTATGAAAGAGCAGGGTACTGCTTCACCGGAGTTAAAAGTAGAGCAAACAGTGAGTGGGCAGGGTTTGTGATGGAGAGAGGTTGGGCACTACTTTGTTGGAGTTCAAAGTTGAACATGAGAGAAAAGTAAGAAATGTGAGAGAGATGCAAGAGAGGGTTCTGCTGTCGAGAGAGGATGAAATGCGACAGAGAAAGAGAGAGTGTGTGAATGAGGCCCAAAGGCTGGGTGGCATTGCAATTTCTCTTATTCATTAAGGGTATTTTTGTCCAAAAAGGGTTTTTGTTTTTTTTTTTAAAGAATCTCAAAACAAGGTCAATGTTCAACAATTACCTCTCCAATGGATCATCTTCCAACTTGACCCCATTTACTATAATTTTAACTTTATTAAAAAGAAAAACAATTTATTTTGAAATAAAATAAAACTTAAAAAAAAAAAAAGTGCAAGCAAAGCATGTTCTTTAACAGTAGCTAATTGGGCTTTTTGATTTGGATGTTTAAATACTCTTTTTTAGAAAAAATAAAAATAAAAAAATACTCTTTTTTAAGCTTAAGAATTCATATTTCTATAAAATTTTAGAGATAATTATGGGAATAAAAAAAATTTTAGACTGAAATTGAAAAGTACACTTTTCTTAAAATTCCTTATTTTTATCAATTGTATTTTTGTCCAAAAACAATTTTTATTACAAGATTTTGAAAAAAGAGTTAGTGTTTAAGTTGGACTTAAAAAAAGGTCATTTATTAAGAAAGCCTAAAATTTTATCTCTCTTTCAAAGTGATCTCCTCTCTCTCTCTCTCTCTCTTAGAATCTTTCTTCACCAGCATGGACCTCGCATTGGCGTTTCTCCAAAGACCCAAAAACACAAAGACCTAAAGGCTTCAATTTTGTCTTGTTTCAATCAAAGAATGATGAATAGAAAGAAAGCATTGAAGGCCATTCATTTTCAGTTTTTTTTTTTTTTATAATTATTATTAGATTTTTGTAACTGTACTTGATTGTTTATTGTAGTTTTTTTTTTTTTTTTTTTTTTAATTTGTAGTAGCTGAATTTATAATTTATGGGAGATCTAGTTTTATATAATCATGTGACAAATGTAGTGCCTATATATGTCAACTATAAATTGCTTACAAATTGTGGAAACTACACAGACTGAATCATATCATATTATTTTGCATAGAATACTGATTGTATCGATAATTTATTAAGGACAACTCAGATTTTTATTTATTATTTTTTTTTTATGGGAACTAGTTTTTGTTTCATAGACTAGGAATGGGTTCTACGAGTTGTAGGAGGATGTCATGAAAAATCTAAGAAAGTTTTGTGCTTAAAATAAATAATAATAATAATAACTTTACCACCTCATCAAAGTGTATATCTTAAATAGAAACATTGAAAAACAATTTTTAATGTGATGGTCTATCAAGTGATGTTTTGTGTCATACAAGAAGTAAGTCCCTTGACATTAATGACATGATATATATATGTATATATATTTTAAAAAGCAATCTATGAGAGCATTGGAGATAGTCTTAAATATTATGAATGTTAACTATATGTATAGTTGTACATCTTATTCATTTTATTGTATGATGTAAATAAGGTTTCTTTTTACTATGTTTATTTATTTAATTATTCTCTTCTAAGTGTGAAATGATTGACATAATTTTTATAATCACTTGAAATTTTATAAATCTATTAGATATAGGTGTATTGAATTTTCATTTTTGTCTCCTAATTAAAATAAGGGTGCATTAACCTACATGTAATCAAAATGACTTGTACTCAAAATAATCTGAAATTGAAATGATTTAAAATTATAATAATATATTTAAATCAGAATAAGTTGTTATACTTCAATTACAAGAATCAAAGTTAAAATTAATAATATTCTCATTGAGATGCTTACTTTGTTTTAAAATCAAAATGAATTAATTGTAAGTTATAAAAACGTCTTTGACTAAAATTATATGCTCCATAAGTATTTTTTTAATAACGGAAATAAAAAACTTTTTAACTTGTACAAAAACATGAGAACGAAATTTCCAAGTGAGGTGAGGGGAATGAAATTTCCATTTCACAACCTCAAATTGATATGAAATCCATAATATTTTTTTTTTTCCAATTATATATTGATTTTAGGGTAAGTAAACACCAACAATCATTCTCATTCTCCATTCTTGTTCCTTAATCCATCAAGTAAGCATACCATAAACATATTATAGTTATAGTTAAACTTAGAATTATTATTTATGATATCATATATATGATAATAATTTAAGTAAAAAATTATTGTTAATCTAATAGTTAAATCTAAACATTCACTCAATATAAATTATAAATAATAATATTTAATTATTTTAATTTTAAAATTTATTTAAAAAATAAAATGAATATAAATTTAAACATGTGCTGTTAAAACTAGTATAGGAAAATGAAGCAGGTCTAGACATATGAACGAAACAAGAAAAATGTAATGTTAAATAATAGTGAATGAAAGCCGACTAGTCTCCGTGTTTCCGCTTCTAATGCGTGTCATTTCCAACCAACTAGATCATTACTTAACAATGGATTAGTGTAGCATTGTCAGTTTCTTTGTCTCAAATGAATACTTGCCTTTTCAACTACTGATGGAAAACCATCCGACACAGTCAATCATTTATTAATTTGCTTTTCAAACTAAGCAAAAGTAATAAATGAACATTTAATTATTAAAAAGTAAGAAGACTTGGTATCAACTCCTAGAAAACTCATCATCCATGTCTAAACAGCTTCTCTTTCTTAAAGAATTGCCAACAGAGCTTTTTCTTATAGTAGTACTTGCCAGAATATATATATATATATATATATATATATATTTGAAATAATACTAGCTAGATTTTATAAGTATATAATTTTTTTTATTAAAATGTAAACTTCCTTGACAACATTCATTAATTTTTTTTATTTGTTTCCTAAAAGGGTATTTTGATTTCTATAATCTTATACTATATATAAAATGTCTGAAATGATACATGAATAGTATCAAATTCCAAACCCAATATTAAATTTTCTTACACCAAATTTTTTTATACTCTGATATGTGTGACATCAAATTAGTGTAAAATGTATCTTTAAAGAATATTTCATATATAATTCTTAAACCAATATTAATTAATTTATTTGGTATAAAATTTTATTCTTAAATAATTACTCACAATATATAGTACTCACATATATATATTTTTTAATTTTTTACAAAATATTACTCTCATTATATTTCCACCTAATGTTTTAGTCACTTAATAATTTTCAACTCCTTTTTATCCAACTAATGTTTTATCCACATAATTTTTTATCCATCTCATTTTTCCAACTAATTTTTTATCCAACAATTTTATTATCCACCCCATTATAAAATCTTATTCTCAAATAATTATGCATAATATATAAAAAAATTACTAATTTCTCACATACTTTTTTAATTTATTATAAAATATTATTAACATTAATTTTCCAACTAATTTTTTAGTTGATATTCTTATCTCTTTCACGCTCTATCTATCTTAAGTATGATACAAAAATCTAACATTATATGATCTCCATCATTGGATGAAAAGTGGTTTGATCTTAATCGTTAAATGGTTGTTTGGAAGTTATGGTTGTTTAACATTATATTATCTCTTTCACGCTCTATTTATCCTAAGTATGACACAAAAATCTAACATTATATGATCTCCATCATGGGATGAAAAGTGGTTTGATCTTAATTGTTAAATGGTTGTTTAGAAGTATTTATGTCAAGTTTTTTACTTTTAAGTTATGTTGTTGTTTTTTTTTTTTAATCATGTATTTTTAATTTAAAGTAATGGTAATGTTAATGTTATTGCTTTTTGTTACATTATTGAGTGCTTGCATTAAAAATATTACCAGTTTTATCAAGTATATTACTTATAATATATATTAAAAACTTAAAAATATATTAAAATATATTTAATATTATATTCATTTTAAAGATTTCAATGAAATATTTCCAACGATATAAATTTTTTATAATAATTTAATTTCTATTTATAATTATTAATCAAATTATTTCAAAAAAATATAATTATTAATCAAATTATACAAATATATTCAACATGAGAAAAGGTACAAATGAAACATAAATTGTTGTGGTTGTTATAAGGGAGACATTGTTGAAATTTTGAAAAAGAAAAAGAAGAGCATGTCTCATTTGCTGTTAGCCATAGTTTGACACCAAATTTGGTGTTATACTATAGCTAATGCATCAAATTTTTCCTCGAAAATTACAAAATGGTGCTACATTAGAGTGAGTTTGAGCACCAAATTGATGTTTTATGTCAAAATGGTGCTACGTTGGAGTTGCTCTTATACTATATATAAAAAGTGTGAAGTGAGATATGAATAGAATCAAATTCCACAACCGACATTTGCTTGAAAAGGAAGTTGGCTCACTTAACAATAACAAATATAATAAATGTTAATAAATACACATATAATAGATTATAAAAGAATTTAAAAAGGCAACAATCTCTCTTGTCAACTTCACAAACCAAACACAACAACAACAACAATCTCTCCTGCTTCATGGTTGATGAAGAAGGACAATAGACCAAGCATCCACGTGGGCCATATCTCCATCGAAAGAAATCATTGGCTGCCAAACACTCTAATAACCCTTAATTACCCTCCTTAACACCCAATCACAAGAATACAAGCACCAGAAAAATCAAAATAACTCATAAATAAACATTAAAAAAATCATAACACAAACAGCGGAAAAACCAAAAATAATTAATAAATAAATGTTAGAAAAGTTAGAACACAAACTCCAAAAAAATTAGAACACAAACACAAAAAAACCATAACATAAAAAAGAAGAAAAAGAGAGAGTTTTGTTGGTGAACACCAGAAGAAAAAAAAAAGAGAGATGAAAGAAGAAGAAGGAAAAAAAAAAAAAAAAAAAAAGAAAGAAAGAAAGAAGAGAGAAAGGGTTGTCAGTGAACAAAAAAAAAAAAAAAATGGAAAAGAGAGATGAAAGAAAAAAAGCCCCCAAAAAAAAAAAAGAGGGTTAATGGTAGATAAGGAGTATTAAATGATGGGTTGTTAGAAATGAAAGAATACAAGAAATGAGAGAGAGAGAGAGAGAGAGAGAGAGAGATATTTTTTTTTTCGAAAGTATAATTACACAAACCCCTTGACTTTATGTATAATTGCACAAAGTGGGCTAAGAATGATATAATAACACAAGCATCCCTTAAATGTGTTGACCATCTTTTTGACTAACATACTTTCCAATCGTTATGGAGAATTGACCACAATGCCCTTCTAGGAGACAACATATGACCAAATTAGATGAGACAACTCATATTGTAGTTTTTTTTTTTTTAAATTAACATAATGTGGTACTTTATATTTCTGAATGATAAAATTAAAAAAAAAAATCTAATAATAAAAATTAGGTTATCAATTGTTTAAAAAAATTCATTAACAATTCAAAATTTGTACTTATGATTAGTATAATTATTATTTATGATATTATATATATGATAATAATTTAACTAAAAAATATTGTTAATCCAATAGTTAAATCAAAATATTTATTCAATATAAATTATAAATAATAATAATATATAGTTGTTTTAACCTTAAAACTTATTTGATAAAGAAACATGACTATGAATTCAAGCACATGCTTTGCACGTGCTGCCAAGCCTAGTATTATTAAAAGTATAACCTTACTTGACATGTTCCATTAAAATCTGTTCACCTATATATATATATATATATATATATGTATATGTATTTTTTTACAAAAGAATAAATGACCTTTCATTTCTATCGGTTCATATAAATAATTTATCTTTTTTTTTTTCCCAAAAAGACATTTTGATTTCTATAATATTACTAAAAGCCATGACTTACTTGATAAGTTTCATTGTCGATTTTTATTTTTATTTTTTCAAAGAATACTCTACCTTTTATTTTTCTTAGATCATAAATATAAATATATAAAATTATCAATATGGATAATTACGAATTACAACTTACAAGTAATTGCTCCCAGCCATATGGGAGTCGTTTAGTTGGACTGTGCCATTGAGGTCCTATTAGCTTGCTTCCAGTTGTCTCATGAACTCATCTTAGTATTTAAAAAAATTACCTCTATTCAAATAAATAAATAAAATGACCTTTTATTTTTCTCAAATCATATAAATAATTTATCTTTTATTTTTCCCCCAAAAGGACATCTTGACTTGTATAATATTATTAAATGTGCCAACTTACTTAATAAGTTTCATAAACTTTTATTTTATTTTTCAAAAAGAATAACCTACCTTTTATTTTTCTCATTACATGTAAATAATAATTGATGCGGGTAGTTATGAGCTGCAACTTACAATTTAACTTATTTATTCTTTTTTTTTTTCACAAAAGAATGAATGACATTGTATTTTTCTCAAATCATATAAATAATTTATCTTCCATTTTTTTCCCAAAAGGACATCTTAACTCGTGTAATGTTATTAAAAGTGACAACTTACTTGATAGTTTCATCAACTTTTATCTTTATTTTTCTTAAAAAGAATAATCTACTTTTTTTATTTTTTCAGAGTATAAATAATAAATAATGATCCACGTAGATAATCACACAAGCTCCAACTTACAACTTACCTCATTCACTTTAATTTTTTCTTTTTATCAGTTGCTCAAAAACAAAAATCTTTGCATGAAAGAAAAAAGAGAAGACCAGGGGTCGTGTGTCTGATCAACTTCCCTCTCTATAAGCATGTCAACATCTGTCTGTGTGTAAAAAGAATGTCACTATTAACTTTTTCTTTTGATAGAAAAGGATAACAAATACCTTTTTCTTTTGAAACATCGTATTACAGATTCCTCGTTTTGTCCTCCATAGCCATTTTACCACTTGCTTTCTTGTTAAGCAACTTCATGTTCTTGCTCTTTTTCTTATTTAAAGGGTGTTTGTCAAATGGGGTTTTCATTTAACGTTGTGATTCTTAGTTGATGATACAGATATATTGGAAATGACGCACGCCACTGGTTCTAGCAATGAGAAAAGAGCAGTCCCCCATGACCATGGCTTCACCGGTATTGTCTTCTCTTGGTACTCTAAGCTTCACTAAATAAAAATCAATCTTGAAGCGTTGCATGCAAGGAAAGGGCCGGTCTTATTATGGTGTTAACTGACCAGAAAGAGTGTTAACTGACAGTCTTGTTTGTGGGAAAAATGTGGTCGACCTTAATTTGTAGCTGCGATAGCTTGGCATTAGAGGAGAAGAGAATGGGTTGGTGATCGGTCTCAAAACTCAAAGAAAATGCCTAGAGAACCAATCATGAGGTATACTAAGGGCTTATCGGTGGTTTAGATACTAAGGACATGACCCATTTTATTCATGGCTGAGATTTTACAATTTTACAAAGTTGGTATCTGCCATCTTAAGATTATTTTGGTTTCTTCAATTTGTTATGTGCAGTGGGTAATTCAGGCATGTATTATCGCTATACTAATTTGTGACTGAGATTATGAGATTATACAGTTGTATGACTGCATTTTGATTAGCCCTGCCTCAAATATCATATGTGGCCTAGGATCACATAGGATTGGATCATAGAATTGTACTTAGGCTTTGGCTTTTACATGCCCTTCTATAGTCTGCATTTACACTAGTTGTAAGTAAGGATTCTTAGAATATTGCTCACTTTCCCTACCATGTCTTTTACCTTCAATAGTTATGTAGATTGTTCTGCCCACGTTGAGATAGCAAATTATTGTAATTAATTCTTGAAGTAAGGATTATGAGGATCAAGTCACTTGAAAAATTTCTCAACCCATAAATAAGGGCTGCTGGCATCATAACCTGTCGGAAGAGAATGTATCTAATAATTAGTTAGCTGGCATATCCATGCAACGGATGTATGGGCCCACAGAACTCTTTCTTCCAGAGCAAAAGTTTGACATCCCATGTTCTCTTGCAGCTGGAGCACAACTTATGAGGACCTCCTATGTTCTTCTAATCCTTTTCAACAGCCAATCCCATTACCTATAAGTCTTACTTAGGGAAGCACCTTCTACGTTTCCGCTTCGAGGAATATTTTTATTCGTATGCGACTCACTTGGCATTTGGTTGATGTGCAGGAGATGGTGCATTTATTAATTGACATCTGGCATGAAGAAGGCCTCTATGACTAGATGAAGTTCTTTTGGTGCTTGCACAGTTTTGTTTGGTGTAGATTGATGCGGTGAACTAATAGGTTATGGACTTTACTCCCTGAAATTAATTAAAAAGTGATATACTCTCTTGTTGTTAATTTGATGAACAAGAGTCATTTAAGAGAAAACTTTTATGTAGAGTGCACTGACAGCTGAATTATTAGTTAGCAGGTGATTCCAATTTATAACTAAACAACGATGTAGTCTAGCTAATTTTCAAAAGTTTTAATCATTTTGTGACAATGTTCTGCGGACCTTGATTTTACGAGGTATATACATCTAAAACTTGAACCGGGAAGCCAATCTTTGGAAAAAAAACAATAGAAGGAGCTTACATTTTCTACTCGTTGAAATAAATTATGGAACTTGTTTGTAATCTTTCCTTTCAACATCACCTGTAATGTTGGGACTGCAATTTAATATCAGGTGAAATAAAAAACTTAAATAGATGAAAACCAACACTAAAGTCCAAAATCTCATATCAAAACATCAATAATTATTATAAAGAAGACATACCTAAATCCATATTGACAAATTAAAGAATAATAGAGTCTTTCATAGTCAAATCACCTTAAGATGCTCTATAGTTTTCTTTTAAAATGGGAACCATAACTCTTATAATACTCTTTATATACTAACTTAAATTAGGTTTTTATTAACTCTAATTTAATTGGTATTGGGTTTCTACACACTAAAGTTCATACCCAATGGATATCTCTAAAACTCAATTAATATATCACTTATATAGTCTATTAAAATAGATAGTTTATAATATAATTGTTATTTAATATGTAAGCTCATAATAAAAAATTATAAAAAATCCCAATAATATCTCCCACTTACGCTACATATGTTTCCTAAAACAATTATATTATTTATAATTTTGAGTGCGTACTGAAAAACTATCCATTTAGAAATATCCCTTTAGTTACAATCTGGTCCATCTAGTATATTAGCATGAGATCAAAACGATCTTTGTTACATATATTTGTAAGTAGACCTATCAGTGGTCACCATACCAATATATTCAATGACATAGATCGAGTACAGATGCATAGTATGAAAATTACATGGAATGTGATCTCAAACATATCTATTTCTAACTAGTCCAACTTTTAATTTTTAGTGAGATCAAACACAAATAACATTCAAAGTTTATAAATGAACTATATACTTTATTCTGTAAAAAATAAATATAAAACATGTTTGTAAAAAAAAAAACATCAAAATACTAACTCCCACTAAACATACACATCATTAACCAAAACAACATCCATATAAGCAGTGCACTTATGAAGACCTTGAGTGGTAATCCCTTAACAAGCAGATTCCCAATCATGAAGTTTGTCCCAATATGTTTTATAGCCACCTGATGACTCTAAACTCTTTCTTTAACAACGAAAAACTTGATGTCTATGTGCTTCAACTTCGTAAAGCTTCTGTTGTTGTTGAAATAAAACACAACCCAATTATTGTCACAATATATCTTTAATGGTCTTTCAATATAATTCATAACTCATAGCCCCATGACAAAATTTCATAACCATATCCTATGGTTAGATGTTTTATAATAAGCTATAAACTCAGTTACTATAGTGGAAGAAAGTATGAGTGTCTACTTGGTACTCTTTCAGGAAATAGCTCTTCTAACTAGCAGGTAAATATAGCCCGACATGGATCTTTTACTATTTTGGCATTCAGTAAAATCGAAATCAGAATATCTAGCTATTTCTAAATGATCTGATCTTCAATGAGTGAGCATGTGATCATTTGTTCTCTACAAATAATATATAACCCGTTTAGCTGCTTTCCAATGATCTATCCCTGGGTTACTTAAATATCCGTCTAACATTCACACTATAAACACAATGTTCGAATGTGTGCATACTTGAGCATACATTAGACTTCTTATAGCTGACGTATAAAGAATGTTCCAACTCATTCTTAGAGCACTGGCTGAGACTGAACTTGTCTCCTTTAGCAACAAAGGCATCTCCTGATACACAACCTTTCATTTTGAATCTATCAAGAACTCTTGCAATATAGCTCTTTTGTGATAACCCAAGGATACCTTGAGAGTGATCTCGTTATATCTATATGCCTAATATAAAAAGGCATCTCTAAGATCTTTCATCTCAAAACTCTTTGTTATAAAACTCTTGGTTTCATTCAATAAATCTATAATACTATGAGCAAGTAGTATGTCATCGATATATAACACCAGAAATATATATTTACTCCCACTGAACTTACGATATACACACTCATAAACCTTATTTACCTCAAATCCATGCAAGATAATAACTTGATGAAATTTGTGATACCATTGACATGGACCTTGTTTGAGACCATAGATGGATCTCTTCAATTTGTAGACCATTTTCTTTAGGTCACCATATGCAAAGTTTTCTAGCTCCATCATATACTTCAATGTCACTATTGAGAAATGTAGTGTTTACATCCGTTTAATATAGCTCTAAATAAAGATGAGCCACAAGTGTCATTATGTTGAAAAAGTCTTTTGTTAAAATGGGAGAGAAAGTCTCTTAATAATCAATGCATATTTTCAGAGTAAAACCCTTAGCAATTAGACGATCCTTGTATCTCTCAACATTGCCTTTTGAATCCCTTTTGGTCTTAAATATCCATTTGCAACCAATGAGTTTTGTATCTTTAGGCAATTCAACAAAATCCTAAACATCATTATCCTTCATAGATTTCATCTCATCATTTATGGCATCAATCTACTTTAAAGAATTAGAACTTTGTTTAGCTTGATGGAAGTTAATTGGATCATTTTTCACCACTCCTATATCAACCTTATGTTCTTGGAGAAAAACAACATAATCATCTAGAATCACACTTCTACTTTCTCTAATGGATCGTATTAATGACATATCATCTTGAGGTTATTGAGTTTATACTTCAAGTATAATTTTTTCAGTTTGTATAGGGAGTTCTTCTACATCATCTTAGTATTCCAGATTTGTATTTTGAACAAAGTTAGAAATAAAAGCCTAATTATTATCAATAGCAATAGCAAGAAGACAAACAAATTTCTCTTCAATAACAATGTCTTTAACTGTATCTTCCCCCACAAACTCAACTTTCTCAAGAAATCTCATATTTCTAATCTTGAAAAATGTCCTAGTAATGGAATCTTAAAACTTGAAACGTCTTATCATTAAAAGTACCCAACAAAATAGCAATTTTCATTTGGCTTGTAAGGTCTTGCCTCAGCTGAATTGTAACCCTCCTTTTTCCTAACCTAGTACTATAGATAAAATGTATTAAGTAATCTTATATGTATGGAAATAAAAGAATTTCTTTTAGTTTGGAATTGAGAGATAAGTTTCCCCATTTGAATAATTTATGGTCAATTTGAAGTTTTAATGGACTTAAAATATTTTTGGAATTTAATGGGGCTAGAATGTGAATTAAAATTTTTCGAGGATAAAGGAGATATTTTCCTAGTCCAGTACACCTAAATTTGTGTGTGAGTATTACATGGAATAAGATCTCATGAAGAAGCATGATCCATGTGAAACAAAATGGGCTAATAAGAGGAGGACACATGGAATCCACTAGCTTGAGAGACCTATATAAAGAAGAGTCAACAAAGAGAGAGAGAGAAGGGAAAAAAGAAGCCTTTGGCCACACTTGAAGAAGAGAGAGAGTTGTGATCGAGAGCCAAATTTGAGAGGAGTTTAAGAATAAATTGAGAGATGAAGCTTTTTGTCGAGAGGAAAAAGTGAAAAGGGGAGCCCGTGGTCAGTCTAAAAGTTAACTTGGTAAGGTAAGTACCCGATCTCATGACATTTTCTTGTGTGAAATGGAAATGCAGTGTTAAGTCTGAAGTAAGTAGAATAGTTAAGAAATTTCGCAGATTTAAAGTAGTTTGTTGACTGTTTAGCATGTTAAAATTTTGCATTTTAGATTTCTGAAGTAGCAACCTAGTTTATGTGAAGAAATTGATAAATGGTTAGTGTGTGTATCTGTGATATGGTCTATAGAAGGATTTAGGATTAAGATAGAATTTAATCGTTTTACCTTGGTTTTGGAATAGCTCGTAAATTATAGATGTGTGAAATTTAGTGAGATCGGGGTAAGTTGATACTTATATAAGTGTAAAACTTAGAAAAGCATGATAGACTTTAGGACGTATAAATAGGGGCGAGCTGGGCTAGAGCGGCAGCTCGCAAAGGTAGTTGAGTGAGGTCGCAATCCGTTATAATATTTGGCTGAGTTGGCCTAAGGTAGTAGCTCGTAAAGGGGTGAACTAAGAAGTGCTTGTTGATCGGTTGAGCTACAAGAAGGTAGCAACTCACAGAAAGGGAAAGCTAAGCGAGCTGGTATGAGCTCGCAGCTCGAGTTGGGCTGGGCTGGGCTGTGCTGCAATCCGTTATGACATGGATGAAGTAATAAGTTGTAGTGATAATGGATTGACTAGGAATTGAAGTGTGTTACATGTATGAATGTTCTAAGTGAGATCGCCATTTGATGTAAATGTAAGTGACCAACGAGCTAACGAAGAGCGCTAACGAAGCTGATTATTAGTGAATTAGGCAACAAGCTAGGAGTGTGAAAATGTTTTTTTTTTTAATAAATATTAAATACTTTTCAGTTTATCATATAAGCATCTTATAAACTTTCAGTATTTATTTTAGTTTATAAATGATTAAATATTCTAGTATGGAAAGAAATAGTTTATTTATGAATTGATATGTTATATATTTGTATATTCTATGTTTATAGAATGAAAAAGAATACAAATTTGAACTATAGAAAGCTAAAGATTTTAAAGGCTAATGGACTACCCAAGTTTATAGATAGACTTTGTAGTTTTAGACCCGGCTGAGATACCCTACAGTGTATGGCAAGTGTTGAGAGAGCATGTCACTAACATCGAGGTGATTGAGTCTGTCATGTCGCCCTCTACACTTGTGGGATTGTAACGCCTTCTCCCAAGTTGTATTGTATCCCTGTATGAGATGAGATAAATTTCGTTTATAGAATAATAAAAAGAAATTTTAGAGAGTTTGGAAGTGCAATTTAAATTTTATAGAGTTTCTGGGATGATTGAGAGGAAAATTTAATATTAAAAATTGAGGGCAAAATGGTAAAAATATGAGATTTTATTAAGAATGACAGAATTATAAATATAAGTAAAGGACAAGGACTTCGGGGAAAAATGAAGAATTCTCTAGAATCTGGTAAAAGTGTAATTTTAAAGAAATTCAAGGGTGAAACTCAGCTTAACCCACGCCTATAAATATAGGTGTGTGGTGTGTGTTTCGGCAAAAGAAGAAGAATCTGGAAAAGAGAGAGAGTGAGAGAGGTGCTGTCGCCGACAGAGGAAGAAGATCAGATCTGCAACTGTTTTGGTTAGATTTCTGCCATTTTTTAAGGAGGATCAAGTTGATTTAAAGGTAAGGAACCAGATCTGGTAAGGTTTAGTGAAAAAGAATAAAGTTTTTATGATTTTACGTTGATGAAAAGTTGTCAGGTAACAGCTTCTTGTAGCAAATGATTTACGAATCTTTGATATGTAGATCTGGCATATTAAGGCTGTAAATGAGCGAGGAAGCAAGATAAAAAGGGCTGAGTATAAGTCTGGTAAGTAAAATCGCTGAGAAGTACTGATTTTTGTGGTGGATTATTCATGATTTTAGATGAATTGGTTTGTTTCATTGATCTTGATGAGGTCACGACCTGAGTTTTGGTGAAGAATTGATGATAGGTCATTTTAATACGAGTGTGTGAGCTGAGTTGTGTATCAGGGCAGGAGCTCGCGAGGTGCGAGCTGGAGGAGCTTTAGTTCGTACAGCTGGTTAAGATGGTCGAATGGGGAGCGAGTTGGGCTATGCATGTTGCTCTTCGGCTCGCCTGTCTAGACTAGGCTGGAGCACAAGCTCGCAAAAAGGATCTGAGTGAGGTCGCAGCTCATTAGAGGTGCTTGGTCGAGCTGGTCTAAGACCATAGCTCGCAAGAGCGAGCTGAGAGGTATGAGGAGTGAACTGAGCTCGAAGAAGATCTCAGCTTGCTAGGGAGCGAGCTCACTGAAGGTGAGAGCCCTTAGTCCGGGCTATGCTGAGCGAGCTTGCTAGGACTTGGGTGCCCTCAGCTCGAGTTGAGTTGGGCAGAGTAGGAGCTCGTTAAGGTGCGAGCTGGGCGAGCTGAGGTACGAGCTCGCAGCTCGAGCTGGACTAATAGTATTGCAGTCCTTAGCAGCCCGTATGGATTAGGAGTTTTGATAAATTTAGCTAGCTAAATGATGATTTCGTTTGTAAATAAGTGTAGGTGACTGCGAGTTGGGAAAGGAGGTCATGGAAGCATTGACGCAAAGGAATAGGACAACAAGCAGTGAGTGTGAAAATATTTTTATGTTAAATGCTTTTTAGATTTTTCTACAATTATTACATAAATTCTCATAAATTATTTTGAGCTTAGCAACAGTTTGTATTTAGTATGAGATTTTAGCCTACTTGAAATATAGAAGAGCAAAAAAAAAAAAAAAAAAAGTAAAGTAAAGATTTTTAGTGACTAGTGGAACAACCCAAACTTGTTGATATATAGATCTTATAGCATTTTAGACCCGGTCGGTATACCCCATAATGTAAGGCAAGTATTGGGAGGGCTAGTCTTGCTAACATCGGGGGGATAGAGTCTGTCATGTCAGTGAGTCGCCTTCTACACCGTGGGGTATTGTCTCGCTTACGGTGTGCGATGATAATTTCGCTACGCAGTAGCGAGGTGTCTTTGTAGCTTCGTCACAGTGTGCGATGATAGTTATTCCGCCACGTGACTCCCCACACTGAGCGAAGCTGGTCTACCCGTTCATGTGGTTATAGCTTTCCTTAGGTACCCCATTAGTATAGATTTTGGTAAGATCAGCATATTATTGAAAAACAAGTTTCAAAAATAAATTATTATAGAAATTTTTTTTTTTTTTGGTTTCTACAGCAAATTTATAAAACTCAAGTTTTAGACAACAAATCTTTTTTTTAAAGAAAAATGTTTTACGAAGGTATTTTATAAGACCCTTGTACTCACTTAACTTTATAACTTACAACTCTTTTTGTTTTATGTTTTAAAAGCCTCCCAGATGCAGGTACAAGAAATCAAGGTACCAGTCTGCCGCGATCGAGCTAGGTAAGGTCAGACGACCGACGACGCTACCTGGTTTTCTTTTGTGAGCATTGTGTTTCTAACGATATTATCAACTTTGTTAGCATGCATATTTTAAAATTCGCGAAGTATTTTGTAGAATTTTTATATAACCATTACGATTCGTCTATTTTAGACCCTTGCATATTCATGGGAATGTTTTTAATTCTAATGTGATTTGTGTAGTTGTTAAAATGAAATTCTAAATTAGATGGTTTTCTGGTTTAGCCAAGTTACTTACGGATACGGGTTCGCTCCACAAATTCCTTTTGGGTCTTAATAGATAGACTTCAGAAGAGTCTCGTGAGGTGCCTGGCAAGATCGTCGGATCTATTAGAGGGATTCCGGGTCGGGTTTTGTCAGGGATATTGTCTCGCTATGAAATGTAGTATCCTGCCACGTAGTAACGAGACGTCTTTATAGATTTGTCATAATGTGCGATGCTAGCTTTTGCGCCACGTGATCCCCCACATTGAGCGGAGCTAATCTGGCTGCCATGTTCTTGTAGCTTCCCTTGAGTTCCCATTAGTGCAATTTTAAGAAATAAAAGCATACCATTAAAAGCAGATTTTTAGAAAGAAGATGTTTTAGAAATTATAAAATATTTTAGCATTTTATCAACATCATTTAAGTACGAGTTTTGAAACCTTATAATAATTAAAACACAAATTTTAGAAATAAAACTATTTTTTAAAAGATAATATTCTTTTTCAAATGTTTTTTTGAGAGGAATATTTTATAAAGATTAGTTTAAATATAAATGCATACACACTCACTGAGCTTTTATAGCTCACAATATTTTTGTTTTATGTTACAAAAACCTCCCAAGTACAGAAACAAGTGATCAAAGTATCAGATCGCTTTGTTCAGAGTAGGTGAGCCAAGACGATCGATGATACAACATAGTCTCATTCATAAATATTGTGACTTGGATATTAATCATATGTTTGTACATATTTGATTGTGAACAAATTTTGTGGAACTTTTTTTTATGTTAAGATAATGCATGTATGTTTTAGATATTTGAATATTAGTGATGATACTTTTGATTATATTTTTAATTCACTTGAAAATTTGAAATGAGATTTTAAAATATATGATTCTCATGCTTAGCAAATCATTAATAGTTAAGGGTTCGCTCCATAACATCCTTTTGAATCTTGCTAGTTAGACTGTAGAAGGGTTTCATGGGGTGCCTGATAGAATCACTGGGCTCGTTAGAGGGAATCCAGGTCGGATCCTATCATAGACAACCCTAAATATGCAAATGTCTAATACTAGACTACTTGTTTGTCCATAGTTTATAAGGTGTTTTAGCTACCATTTTGCTAAGAACCCCTATTGAGGATATATGCTGCAGTTTTAGCTACCATTTTATCTCAACGACTTGTGCTTCTCCCCAAAAGGATTATGGTAAAGAAGAATAATTAATCATATTTCTTACCATATCCTCAAGCATTCTATTTTGTCTCTTAATAACACCATTCATGCTAGATTTACCTGGCATTGTGTATTGCGAGATGATACCACGTTCCTCTAGGAATTTTGCAAAAGGTCATCGATGTTGTTCATCGAATCCATCATATCTATCATAGTATTCACCATCATGATTAGATTTAATAGTTTTAATTTTCTTGCTAAGTTAACTTTCAACTTCAGCTTTGAAGGCTTTAAATACATCCATGGATTGAAACTTCTCACGAATCAAATATAGGTACTTATACCTTCAATAGTCATCTATAAATGTAATAAAATACTGTTGATCACTCCAAAAGGCTAGGAAATGGTCCGCAAATGTCAATATAAATTAGTTCTAAGACATTAGAACACCTGTTGGCACCTAATCTCCTAATGTTTGTTTATTTCCTTTTTATACATTCAATATAGACTTGGAAATCTATCAAGTGAATAGGATCAAGAATGCCATCAAAGACAAGTCGCTACATTTTCTATTTAGGGATAGAGCCTAAACGTTTGTGCTATAATGTGGTGGAATCTTTGTCAATTAATTTTTGTTTTGTACCTTGTGAACTTATATTAAAGGTTTCATTAATTGAGACAATTGTATTTAACAATATAAGTTATTATGCAAAGATAAATAGTTAATACCAATAAGATTTACTGGACGAGACTAAATTTATTATTTTCAAATGAATAAGAATAATCAAATTTGTCCAAAACAAAAACTGAAACCAAATTTTGTCTAAATGACAAAATCGGACCTGAACTCCCTCTTTCGGAACTTAAGCGAGCCCGCCTGACACCCCATGAAATCCTTTCTAGACCCTAGCTAGCAAGACCAAAAGAACTCTATAGAGCGAACCCTTAAATTTGAACATTTCTAAACATATGAATTATAAATTCTTTAAAAGTTTCCTTTTTCTATATTTAAAATTTTTCAAAAATCCAACAGTGTAATCGTTGTTTTTCAACATTTTCCATCATAAAAATCACTTGTAAACAATTTATCAATACCTCAAATTTTCATACAATCTTCTCTATTTCTAAATTGGACCTCAGGTCTATTTCAATCAAAACTTAGCTACAATTGAACTATTTCCACAAAAAGTATTTCAGATTTGAAAAAGATATTTTCATATATAAAATCAAAATTATTTATACATAATTCCAATAATTCATTTACTTTGACACAAAACACTGCTACAATGTGGCAAGCTTTACAAATTGGTTTACAACCAAAAATGTAAACATGTATATGCTTTTGTCTTATCCAAAATATGTATAAAATAATTTCATAGAAGCATTGCTTGTATCTGGACCACCTAGTGACAGACCTCTTCCTTATACACTCTAAGTGGCCTGTCGGTAACTTCACGGTAACCCTTCAGACGGTGTCTGAACCGACTAAAAAGTTCCCGTGAAACTAAGCCGTTTATCCTAACATGAGAAACATACTACAAATTTCTTAAATTTTTCTTTTTGAAGTAAAACAAGTGGGAACTTTTTCGTTTTAACAATAAAAGTAAAACTAATTTTCTGAAAATTTTGGTAGCATAACGGCTATATTTCTAATAATTCCACTCTGCAAAGTTTCATAAAAAAGAAAGGGTTTATACACTTCTAGTTCCATCAAATTCTCAACGTTCAGGCCTCTGACCCTCTCATTTATCCACAATCAACAACAAACAAGATTTCACAATTTAATAACTTGAAATTTATAACATAATGAAGAATTTTAATTTACAATATATCATCTAAACATTTTGAAAACATGCATCAGTATAAATATATTTACAAACACATGTTCTATTACACAAAATTGTGTTCATACAATTTTTCAAAGTTAGTTACAATCCAAAATACAAAATCACAGATGCACTCAACTAGATCAACCTACTCTTGAATTAGGGTCTCCGTTATTGATGTCTCAACACCTGTACCTGTCCTTAGGAGATTTTATTTATAAAATATAAACTAAAGTGAGTTATGAAAGCTCAGTGAGTGTTTATATTTTTCTTGACTAAAATTACGTTTTCTAAAATAACCTTCCCAAAATTTTTAAATGCATTTAGTGGATCATGTCATAAAAAGCATTTATTTAATTAAAACACATGCATGTAATTTACATAAACATAACTCTTGCCATATGAAATTAGAATGTAATAACATATGAAAAGTAATGGTTACGTGAAAAACTGTATCCATGACCCATGAAGGTGTTTGAATACCATATAGTACAGTAAAGGTGGAACAGCTCGGATTCGGCCAGACAGACCTTGTGCCCCAGCCCCGGCGCTATCCTGACTGGTGAGAGTAGAATGCTGCATCGCTTGTATAATAGCTAGCTATCTCATATACCTAATTTGTGCATGAACGACACACTAAACAGGACTAACTGACTCAGTCCTTCCTGCTGTTAGTGACAGACACCCCTGACACAATCTATGCACGATTTGGGTATGCTGACTGGTAACATAATATAACGTGTAACTGGGCGAGACGAAACCACCATCCCCGGCGGATAGTAGTAGTATCACAAGCTTGTTAAAATCTTTTCCATGCATATCATTTTCTTAACATAAAGTTTTTTTTATAATTCGTGTAATCATTTTAAAATCCATAAAAGAGATTTTCGTATTAAATTCGTACATAATAAAGCTAGTTTCCTATCATTAAAAACATAAGTTTCATGCAACACATAAAATTATTATTTCTGAAAATTAAAATCATCTAAAGCATTTTAGTGAGACACTCACCTAGTAGTCACTCACAAAACTTAGGATTTTAAATTTCCATCTTCACAATACCCGACATGAACGTATTCTATATTTAAATGATGTTACAACTAAAATTATTCGTATCGATTTTCTATTCGAAATTTCTAATATTTAAGCATACAAAGCCCTTCGATTAATGCTTTAGCTTGCATTTATGTTTTATTTTGAAATCTTGAACCTTTCTAATGTTACTTTGGCCAAAAGCTAAGCATACTTTTACGCTATCCATTTCATCAATTTCTGATCATCATACCATGCTCAACACTTAAACTTTAGTGAAATTTAATTTATCTCTTAACAATTTGACTTCTAATAAACTAGTATACATTTGAATTTGGATTATACTTTTTATTCTCCAATGATTTCTTTTCCAAATCTCATGCTATTTTTATCATCCTCAAGTCTTCATATAACCATTCAAACATTCAAAATCATTCTCCCCCATCCCATACATCCTTAGGTCGAATGTATACTCACCAATTATATCTATGTTTACTTTTCATTTTAACTTTTAAACTTGATGATTTTGTTAACTTTTTCATGCATGAAATCACTTAATTTATTCAAACCAAATCTTGACCTTGTTAACCCTAACTTAACCACAACTTCATCCAACACATTACCTAGGTTTTCTTCAAGCATTCCGTGTCAAACCACACTTGAATCACATGAATTTCCATGCTTGCTACACTAATTTAGTGCACTATTTTCAATGGAATTAGAATTAGAATCTCATCTAAACTAGTAAGCTCATCTAATCTTCCTAAAACCCTAACCTTGCTCTAACATAATTGTGAAGCTTAACTCTCTTAATTCCATGCATAAACATCTCATTAAAATCATATACATCTCACTTGGAATTTTTATCAAACATCTTACATACAAATCATCCACAAACCATATCAATTTGAACTTCAATCAAGTCTCATGTTTTAACTCATCCTTAACAGCCCATATTTTAGCCCAAATCAATCATATTCCATCCACAACATCTTACACTAACATAACCAATATGTAGAGCAACATATGTCTCCAGATATTATCAAACTTCTCACACAAACTTCAATCACAATTACAACAAAAATTTCAGCAGCATATATCTTCACTTATCATTGTCAAAACCTATTCAAATCACATTAATTTTTAACCAAACCACTTACCAATTGTTCGTTGATGTCTTGGCTTGCTTCTCCACTTGTTTTATGGCTCAAAACCTTGAACTAAACCATAGAAGATTGATTAAGATCACAAGCTGTCCTGAAACTATTTTGACAGCTTTTACACTTAAAAATCACACTCAAAACTCAATCTTACCTCTTCCTTTTTGATTGACCTTGCTTAGGGAACTTCCTAAACTTGTTCTTGACCTTTTGATAGCTTGATTGTTCTTCAAAAATGGCGAGAAATTGACTTGGACGAGTTGCTGCTCTGTTTATGCTCTGCACCCCTTTTTTTTTTTTTTGAAATTTTTCTTCATTTGCTTTCATGAATGAAAGCTTGCTATTTATATATTTTGGGTGGCCTAACAAATGCTCTTGTTTGTCATGAAATTTACAAGCTTTGCCATTGAAAAATGTCCCTAAACTAAGTTGGAATTTACTAGTTTGCCACTAGTTACATTTCTTTAAATTTAATTGGTTGAATTGTAAAGATTGGTTGGATTCTAACCAAATCCTTTCCATTGCAACCATATATCAACTAAATCGTTCAGATGTCTTCAAATTCACCATATTGCCATCTTTATCTCTTCCCTCACTCATCCTTTTAAAATTCCAAAAATGCCGTTAGTTATATTTTTAATCCAATCAACACAATTATGCCTTTTCTTGGAATTTCTTATGTATAAATTTTTGTGTTAGTTTCTAATAAATTATCATGCTACCTTTCACATTCAGAATCATCCTAACCCTATTCGAAAATCCTACTAGGGTTCCATTACGTATCTGGGTACTTTAAATTTCATTATTGCTCTATAAATAGAAGCCAGTTTACATGATAGATATACAGTACTAAAAATTGGGAGGGTATATTACACCTAGTCTGAAGTAGGAAAATGACACCCTGATCACTCATCCCTGCACTCTTTACTTTCCAACCACTTGAATAGATTTCTTAATGTTGCTTCCTTGCTTCCACCTCTCCTTGCTCCCCTGCTTGTCTAATGACTTTCTTTGGGTTTACTTTCACTTCCACACTTGAATACAAGTTGATCTATCTTACTTGAAATTAACTTGTAATGGATTGGCTTTGCTCCTAAGCTTGCAGGCAACCTTATTTGGCTTAAAAATCACTCAAAGATCACCTCACACTCACCAAAACAAGCTGCTATCTTTTGGTATCCCTCATAGCCGAACACCCTTGCTAGTTTTCTCTCCTTGGCCGATTGCTTTGCTTCTCTTGCTTCTTCTCTTTTTTATTTCACTTTATATAGTCTCCCTATCCATTGACCAAAATGACCTTAAACTAATCCCAAATGACCATCATGTCCCTAGTTACAATTGGTGGCATTTGATTGGTCCATGGTAGATGAATCATTAAACTAATTTAATATTACTATTCTTTTTGTTTCATGACAACTAATTTAATCATTTTTATGTTTTCTATGTGGTCTTCTATCATTTGTTCATTTTGGTTCACATGGATTATGCTTTTCTAGTTTTCATTCCATGTAATACTCACACAGAATCCATGTATGCTTTAAATTCAAAAATTTACCTTATCCTTTAATGAATTAACTTTTCATTCATGCCTAAATAAATTTCAAAAATATTTCATGGTCATTCAATCATCCAATTAACCATGCAATACTCTAATTGGGTAATTTATCTATCAATTTGATGCTCTTCAAAATTTTAAATGTGTATAAAACTATCAACACTCATTATTCTCTAAAAGAGTTTTATTGTCCAATCAATTTCAAATCACTTAAAACCTATTCAAATGAACTCATTTTCAATCCATTTAAGTTTTTTTTCACTCGAATACTTATTCCAGGACTTTTAATTTGTGAAGTCCGCTTTCCAAAAATTACTACTCACATGAATACTCTTCATTCGGAAACACTATTTATCGAAAAATAAAATAACTAATTTTCATAAAAATTATGAAAATTTTTAGGTCTTATAATTCACCCCTCCTTAAAAAAAAATTCATCCTTAAAATTTAAGCAAATGTACCTGTCTCAAATATATGTGAATACTGGGCATGCATCTATTCCTCATGTTCCTATGTAACTTCCTCTGATTTGTGATTTCTCCACAAAACTTTTACCAATGGAATGACCTTGTTACACAAAACTTGTTCTCTACGATCAAGTATTTGAACTGGCTCCTCCTCATAAGTCAAGTTTTCCTTTAGTTCCACTGGTTATTCTCTCAATGCATGTGAAGGATCTGTTATATATTTTTGAAGCATGGAAACATGAAACACATCATGGATTTTGGCCAATTTTGGTGGCTATTTCAGACGATATACCACCTCTCTAACTCCTTCAACAATTCCATAAGGTCCCATGTATCGTGGACTCAATTTCCCCTACTTTTCAAATATTAGCACTCCTTTCCATGGT
Organism: Litchi chinensis; assembly: GCA_019925255.1. NCBI lineage: Eukaryota > Viridiplantae > Streptophyta > Magnoliopsida > Sapindales > Sapindaceae > Litchi > Litchi chinensis. Next base: position 22,545,631 of record CM034474.1, read on the forward strand.
GATATCTGTAGAAAGACTTTATAACCAACTGGAAACTCTAGATCCCTTCGACAATTGTCTGCATAACTTTTCTGTCTATCACTAGCTATCGTTAGCTTGTCTCTGACCACTTTAATCTTATCTGAGGTGATTCGGACAATCTTTGGACCTGTCAATTTCCTTTCACCTATCTTAACCCAACAAACTAGAGTTCTGCACTTTCTTCCATAAAAAGATTTATAAGGTGTCATACCAATACTCGCCTGATAGATGTTATTATACAGGAATTCCATCAAAGGTAGATGTGTATCCCAACTCCCTTTAAACTCCATCACATAAGCTCTAAGCATGTCCTCCAACGTCTGAATAGTTCATTCAGATTGGCCATCTATTTGTTGATAGAATGTCGTACTGAAACTCAACTTAGTACCTAAAGCTTTCTATAAACTTGGCTAAAATCTAGAAGTAAATCTCAGATCCTTATTCGACATTATGGAGACGAGAATGTCATGTAAGCATATGATCTCATTTACGTACAACTGAGCTAGTGTCTAAAGAATGACTATTTCTAATTGATAGGAAATGAGTAGACTTTGTCAATCTATCAACAATCACACATATAGCATCATGACCACTCTAGTTGCATGGGAGTCCTACCACAAAATCCATTGCAACCGTCTTCCACTTCCATTCAAGGATAGGAAGTGGTTATAACAATCTCGTTTGTTTCTAATGTTTGGCTTTCACTTATTGGCATGTTAGGCATTTAGAAACGAATTCTGCTATATTCTTCTTCATACCTTTCCACCAATAGTGCTCCTTCAAGGTACGATACATCTTCATGCTCCCTAGATGCATAGCATAAATCAAAGCTTGGGCCTCCTCCAAAATCTCCTTCTTTAATTCCCCCATATATGGTACACATAATTTTTGCCCCAAGATCAATGTCCCATCGTCCTTCAATGATTGTCCAGACTCTATCTCACTTCTCAACTTAAACAGTTGAGGATCTTGAGTTTGTAACTCTCTTACTCGATCTACCAAAATGGAGCGAACATGAAATGCAACCAATAATGATCCTTAATTTGTCATCTCCAACCTCACTTTTAGAGATCTCAATTCCACCAATAATGGAAGGTACCTAATAGTCAGTTGTGTTATTGAACTTATAAGTCTTTTGCTTAGAGCATCTGCTACCACATTTGCCTTTCCATGGTGGTACTTAATCATGAAATCATGATTTTTAATAAGCTCTATCCACCTCCTATGCCTCATATTCAACTTTTTCTAGGTAAATAGATATTGTAGACTTTTGTGGTCAATGAAAATTCTACAAAGAACCTCATAAAGATAATGCCTCTATATCCTTAAGGCAAACACTACGACTGTAAGCTCTAAGTCATGAGTTGGGTAATTTTGTTCAAGCTTCATCAATTGTCTAGAAGCGTATGCTATCACTTTGTCATGCTCCATCAACACACAACCTAGACCTTACCTAGAGACATTGTAGTATATTGTGAACCCATCTCTCCTTGACGGAATTGTAAGCACCGGAACCAAGGTCAATTTTTTCTTTAGTTCATCAAAGCTCCGCTAACATGCCTCTGACGATACGAACTTTTCTTCTTTTCGAGTTAGCTTAGTCGATAGAGCGGCTATCTTAAAGAATTCCTCTACAAACTCCTTGTAATACCCAATTAAACCTAAGAAGTTTCCAATTTCTTCACGTTCGTGGGTTGTTTCCAATTCACTATTGCTTCTATTTCTAGGGGTCTATTGAAATTTCTTCTACAAAGATCACATGTCCCAGAAATGCAATTTTATCTAGCTAGAATTGGCATTTATCAAACCTTGGCATAAAGCTGTTACTCCCTTAAGGTCTGTAAAACGATTTGGCGGTGTTCTACATGTTCTTCCCTACTGCCCAAATACACTAGTATATCATCTATGAATACTATCACAAATTTATCACAAATTTATCAAGGTAGGGACGAAAAACCTTGTTCATCAAATCCATGAATGTTGTAGGGGCATTGGTCAATCCGAAAGGCATAACTAAAAATTCATAATGCATGTATCAAGTTCTAAAGGCAGTCATGGGAACATCCTCATTATGAATCTTCAGCTGATGGTAGCCTGACCTTAAGTCAATCTTAAAGAACACTCTGGATCCCTGAAGTTGATCAAACAGATCATCTATTCTTGGAAGCGGATACTGATTACTCACCATCACCTTATTCAATTGTTTGTAATCAATACACAATCTCATGTTTCCATTCTTATTCTTCACGAACAACACTAGTCCTCCCTAAGGTGAGGTACTCGGCTGGATAAAACCCTTGTTCACTAACTCTTCCATCTACACCTTTAACTTTTTTAACTCTAAGGGAGCCATTCTGTAAGGTGCTTTAGAGATCAATTATGTTCTGGGAGCCAATTATATGTCAAATTCGATCTTCTGATCGGGTGGTAAACCAGAAAGATCCTCTGAGAACACATTTGGGAAGTCCCTAACCATCGGGATATCTTTCAACCTCATTCCATTATCTTTCGCTTCTAATGCATAGGCTAAATAGCCATGACATGACTTTCGAAGCATTTTACTAGCCTTCATTGTTGTCATGATACTGGTGGGAAGCATTTTTTGTACCCCACAGAAGACAACATTAGGCTCCTTTAGTCTGATAAATCACATTCCTTTCAAAAACAATCTATTGTAGCGTGATACCTGGACAACCAATCCATTCATAAGATTACGTCTAAATCCTGGATGTCTAATAAAATCAAATCTGCCAGGAATTATTGACCCTTTATGATCACTTTACTCCCCATATACACTTTGTTTGCTATAAGTGAATCTCCTGTAGGGATAGATATCATGATGCTACAATCTATGGGTTTCATCTCTATACTAGTTTTTATGGCAAAATCTATAGAAATAAACAAATGAGTAGCCTCAGGATCAATCAACACATGAGGAACTCTATTAAATACGGTAATAGCACCTGTTACCACTTCAGGAGTAGCAACTGCTTCCTGTTGGGTCACTATAAAGACTCTGGCTTGAGTATAGGGTCTCCATGTCTGACCTCTGGATGGTAAACCTCTACCACTGCTCTTATGGGCTAATTGAAACGAATAGGCCCTCTAATATGAAAATCCTTCCTCTCTTGTCCCCAGTCACCACTAGCCTGTCTCAATCTTGTTGGTATTTTCTCTGATTTATTTGTTGAACCCACATTCGGGCACTCTCTCATGAAATGACGCTCTTGTCCACATTGGTAACATCTAAAACTACCTTTGAAACATTCAACAGGGTGAGTTTTCCACATTTCTTACATACTGGCCAGGTGCCCCTATTATCCTTATTGCTCCTTGGTCTTATTGTTAGCTTCACAGAGCTCTGACTTGAATGTGCCTTGTGACTCGACCTTTGACTATTAGACCATCTTGACTTCTCCCCACTTTTGATGAACTTGCTAGGTCCTCTATGAACCCAAGCTAACCCGTTACTTTTCTAAACCGGTTTTCGATCCTTTAATATTACTTCCATACTTCTCTCTACTCTGACCTCAACTTCCACTAATTCACCATATTGAGTGTGTGTAGTGGCTGCCACATAGGCCCTAATATTTGGATTTAAGCCTACTACAAATCTTTTGCTCTTATGTTCTTCATTATCACTAATAAAAGGAACAGCCCTTGCTAGCTCTAAAAATTTCCTCTCATGTTCTATCACTAAGAGTGAACCCTACTTCAACAAAAAAAAAAAAAAAAATTCCTCTATCTTGGCATCTCTTTAACTCTTGGGGTAGAACTTCTCTATGAATTCCTTCTTAAATAGGGCCTAAGATACACCTTTTGGGTTCCACCTCTGCAATGCTTTCCACCAATCTTTAGCTCTATCTTTCAATAAGAACTCGAAAACATTAGTTTCTAATCTTCAAAGCATACCATAATCTCGAAGATCTCATCACTATTTTCCATCCAAGATAATGCGCTCTTTGGGCCGCCGATCCCATCATAAGGTTTAGTCCTTAATTTGCGAGCGTGTTCAATAGAAACCCCTAGTTCCCACAGCTAATGGAGCACCGTTGCCAGGACCTAAGCCATCTGTTCTACATTGATGTTTCCTTCTACTAGCTCTACAGGTTGTAAAGGTCTTGCATGAGTCTGATTTATAGGAACGTTGACAAACTCGTCAACATGTTCCTCCTCTGGTATAGGTGCCTCAACAACTGCTCTCCTAGTATGTGGGTGGCTTCAATGATGCATGATTATGTGAAATTCCATCAAGAATAAAATCATGTAATGCATGAAATTAATGATAAAAATAATGTCAAAAATTTATGCAACTACCAAAAACTCGCGCTAAAACAAACATGTAAACATTTATAAAACTTTATCTCAAAATCATACAAAACCAGACTCTAATACCCTACTGACATATCTACGTCCTCTAGCGGGCTTTAGCATTAAAAGGTAACTCAGACTCAGGTCTTACATGTAGCCTCTTGATTTATGCAGTCAACATAAAAGACCAAAGCTACATCAGACGTGTCGAGGCAAGAGCCATTACTTCACCAGATACTCACATTGTGAGAATCCATGATCATATGGGTCGAATTTACTATGGTCCTCTTCCTAAAACCTGCTTTGATACCATACTAATAGGACCCGACCTGAATAACCTCTTTCGGAACTCAAGCGAGCCCATCTGGCACCCTATGGAATCCGTTCTAGACTTTAACTAGCAAGACAAAAGGAACTTCATGGAGCGAACCCTTAAATTTGAACATTTCTAAACATATGAATTATAAATTCTTTAAAAATTTTCCTTTTCTAAATTTGAAGTTTTTCAAAAATTTGGTAGCATAACCACTGTTTTTCAACATTTCCCATTATAAAAATCATCTGTAAATAATTTATAAACACTTCAAAAGTTCTACAATCTTCTCCACTTTCAAATTCGACCTCAGGTCCATTTCAATCAAAATTTAGCCATAATTGAACTATTTCCACAAAAAGTATTTCAGATTTGATAAAGATATTTTCATAAATAAAATCAAAAGTATTTGCACATAATTCCAATAGTTCATGTACTTTGACACAAAACACCACTACAACGTAGCAAGCTTTACAAATTGGTTTACAACCAAAAATGTAAACATTTACATGCTTTTGTCTTACCCAAAATATGTATAAAAATAATTTCATAGAAGCACTGCTCATATCTGAACCACCTAGCCTAAAGTAGGAAAACAGGCACCCTGATCACTCGTCTCTACACTTTTTACTTTCCAACCACTTAAATAGATTTCTTAAAGTTCCTTTCTTGCTTCCGCCTCCCCTTGCTCCCTTGCTTGTCTAATGACTTTCTTTGGGTTTACATTCACTTTCACACTTGAATACAAGTTGATCTATCTCACTTAAAATTAACTTATAATGGATAGGTTTTGCTCCTAAGCTTGCAAGCAACTTTATTTGGCTTAAAAATCACTCAAAAATCACCTCACACCTACCAAAACAAGCTGCTGTCTTCTGGTATCCCTCACAGCCAAACACCCCTGTTGCTTTTCTCTCCTTGGCCAATTGCTTCTCTTGCTTCTTCTCTTTTCGATTTCATTTTATATAGTCTCCCTTTCCATTGACCAAAATGCCCTCAAACTAATCCCAAAATGACCATCATGTCCCTAGTTGCAGTTGATGGCATTTGATTGGTCTATGGCAAATGAATCATTAAACTAATTTAACTTACTATTCTTTTTGTTTCATGACATCTAATTTAATCATTTTTATGCTTTCTATGTGACATTCTCTCATTGATTCATTTTGGTTCACATGGATTGTACTTTTCTAGTTTTCATTCCATGTAATACTCACATGGAATCTAAGTGTGCTTGAAATTCAAAAATTTATCTTATCCTCTAATGAATTAACTTCTTATTCAATCTTAGATAAATTTCGAAAATATTTCATTGTCATTTAATCATCCAATTGACCATGCAATACTTTAATTGGGTAATTTATCTCTCAATTTCATGCTCCAAAAAATTTCAAATGGGTATAAAACCCTTAACACTCATTATTCTCTAAAACAGTATTATTGTCCAATTAATTTCAAATCACTTAAAACCTATTCAAATGAACTCATTTTCAGTCCATTTCAGTTTCTTTTCATTTTAATACTTATTCCAGGACTATTAATTTGTGAGGTCCGCTTTCCGAAAATTACTACTCACACGGATGCTCTTTGATGGGACTCAATCCAAATTCCCTCTATCGCAATCCAAATAATCTCGCTAAGCACTTCACGAAACTCTTCCTAACTATAGCCGGCATCAGCAAAAGGAATCCATGAAGTGAACCCTTAAAATTTTCAACTATTACTAACTATATAAAATATAAGACTCAAAATGTTCTTTGTCTAAAATTTAAGTTTCCCAAAAGAAATTTTGGCAACATAATGACTATCTATTGAGCTATGCCACCCTGCAACAAAGAAAAATATGCTTTTTTAAAATTTCACACATTTTCTCCACTTCCCATTTGGACCTCAGGTCCATCTCAAAGCACAACCTATCCACAAACATTCTAATTCGACAAAGTCAATTCAAAGTTTGAAAATGCATTTCTCTGCATGCAACCAAAATATTTACACATGGTCTAAAAGTTTACATTGTGCATAGAAAAATAGTCATCAATTTGCTTCTCTTGTTTTAACACAACGCATCACTACAAATGAGGGAATTTTTTTGCAAGCTCATTTATAATAAAAAAACATAAACATGCATATGATTTATGTTAAACAAAATGTGCTTTAGTATGATTTCACAGAAGCATCGATCATCTTCAACCCACTTAGTCTGAGTAGGAGAACGGCTACCTTGATTACTTGTCCTTACACCTGGAAAGGTTTTTAGAATATAAAACCAAAGAAAAAGTAAGCTAAAGCAGCTCAATGAGTGTTTAAGGCTGTTTATTTAAACTATTTCTTTTAAAATCTACCTCCCAAAAACATTTAAAAAAATTTTCAAATTCTTAAACATTTTCATATCTAAAACCTAACGCTTAAAATTTTAATAAGTGATTCTAAAAGCTCACAATTGCATATAAAACTCAATAGGTTTTTTATACTAAAATAAAATCATAATTCTGTAAAATATTTCATAAACTTTCAAGGAGTAGCTAAAACATTATTTTCCGAAAATCCACATCTAATGGTGTGCTTTACTTTCTAAATAATCGTACTAATGGAAACCCAAAGATGCTACAATCATATGGCGACTAGTTTAGCACCACTCAATGTGAGGTCTAATGCTACAATCACACGACGACTCATTTAACGCCGCATAATGTGAGGTCACATGTCATCTAACATGACATGCTATAAAGACATCTCATTACTACGTAGTGGAGTTGTAAATCTTGCACGTGGCATATGTAAAGAAAGACAATACCCCACACGTGTAAAATGCGACACGACAGACTCAATTCCTCCCGATATTAGTGACACGCCCTCCCAACACTTGCTATACACTACGGGGTATTCCAACTGGGTCTACATACATACATATTCATTCTTATAATTTGGGTCTATAAATTTGGGTGAACTATTAGCCTTTAAAAATTTCCTTTACATATATTCCAAAGTTGAAATTCTTTCATTCCATAAGCATGAAAGTATAGAAACATATTTCATAAAATTTTGCTAAAGCATAAAAGCTCATTATTTCCACAATCTCATATATAAATCATTTCCTTTCAAACCGAAACATAAAAGTATTCATAACTAGTATATTTGATGGAAACTTATAGAAATGATTTAAATTTGGCCATACTAAAACATAAAGGATATTATCTTTAAAGTACTAAAAGCATCCTCTTTGTTTGGTATATAAAAATGTTCATAACCTAGCATCTTTAATATGCTTTAAAACATGCATAATAGGAACATGAAAACATGTTCCCTTTAAAAGTAACACTAAAAGCATGTCTTTTGAGATCAACACATAAAGTATCCATGAACTAACATATTAAACAAAAAATTATAAAAGAATGCTTTAAAATACTTTAATAAAACAATTAACATTCATAAAATATTTTTACACTCACTTGGCTTCCAATCACTAGGATACCTTTCAACAACTCTCCTTTGCTTCCTTTACTTTCTTTTCACCTCATTCTAATTTAGAATATATTAATAAGTTATTTGAAATCAATTCTAACTCATGTAATTCTACAATCAAACTAGTATGCCATTTATCTTGGCTAATCATGCCACTTTACACATATGCATTATTCTTTTGATTTTTCCAATGCATTAATTATTTTAGTTTCATCTTAATATCACTCTAATTCATTCACATATCAAAAACACAAAGTGCACCCCTAAAATCTATATTTGGCCGAACACACCCCAACCATTGGATCCAAGCTTTTTCTTTTCATTCTCTTGGTATACATCATCTTAAAATCATGTGAAACCTCATTCAATTATATCAAACCATCAAGAATCAATCCATGTAATTCCAAACCCTACTTGGCTGAATTTGCACTCAACCCATTTTCATACTTTTTCTTTTCATTTTGTTGGTGCAAACTAACTTGAAATCATATAAATTCTTAAACAAACACATCAAAACAATGAGATCAATCATATATTTATCAACCATTAACTTGGCTAAATTCTAGCCTCATGCATCCAACATCATTCATTCACTTCCAAGGCCATCAAACACATCAAAATCACTCAAATCTCCATCTGATGCCCTAAATCAACTCAAATTTAAGTTTTTTTTGAAATTTTCCATAAAACCCTAGAATATTAGAATGCTTGCCTTGAATCACTTGCGTCCTTTCAATCTCACACTTGAATATAAGTTAATCTACTTCTAAACATGTCAAGAATTCCATAAATCCATCAGCTTATCATCAATCTACGAAATCATCACAACACCATGAAAAATCAAGTTGCTTACCACTTGAAATTAACTAGGAATGGATGGGTTTTGCTCCTAAGCTTGTATACACCTTTAAAGGACTTGAAAACCACTCAAAAATCACCTCAAAACCTTCAAATTAGCATGTTGTCTTGTGGTTTCTTTCTTTGGTTGAACCTAGCTCTTCTTTTCTCTCAAATTTCCTTTTAATTCTTCTACTAACTTTCATGACACTTCAACATTATATAGGCCTTGATTTGGTTTGATAATTTCCCTTAAACTAACCTCAAATTTACAAGATTGTCATTGGTTAGAATTGAGAGCTTTTGATTGGTTGAAATCTAACCACCCATTCCATTCTAACCAATTGCTATCTAGTTCACTTATCTCTAAAATTACCAAATGTCATCCTTATCTCTACATACTAACGTTTTCCCAAAATGCCCTTGCCATATCACTTTATTTACATCATTGCCTCTTTCTAGAGAATTCTTCCATTTCTCAAAATACCCTTGACATAACACTTTAATTACTTATTTGCCACTTTCTAGAAAATTCCATTATTTCCATCAATTGCCCTTCAAATTTCCATAATTCCTTCCATAACCTTTCTAGAGAATTTCATTCCCCTTTTCATATATTTAGCCTTGGATGGATGTAATTAGGATTCCAACTAAATGTGTTTAGAAAAACATTTACCATACTAATTTTTATATTCGATTTTATCTCCGATTTATCCAGAAATTCTACTAAAATTCAATTACATCTTCAAATGCTTTCAAATCACTTTATTATTCCATAAATAAGTGCATTGCTTGTACAATATTTTGTACAATGCATATACAGTACTAAAATTGGGAGGGTATATTACACTTTTTATCCGAAAATACTATTCATTAAAAAATGAAATAAATCACTTTCATAAAAACGATGAAAATGTTTGGGTCTTACACTAAAGAACGGTACTATATAAGTCTCTTCCAAATTTAAAAATTAACCAATCCTTAAGAATAACCTGAAATTTTCTATAGCTTCTACTGCAACTATTTTATCATCGCCTATATAGATGAATCTTTTAGCATCACTTGACTATCGAATTCATAGGCAACCCTGCATAGACACACTCATGTGAGTAGTGACACCAAAATCTATCCATCAATTTTGTTTAGGTATAGAAGTTAAGTTAAGTTCTAAACAAACCAAATTAAGAAGCATACATTTCTTAACACACCAGTTGGTGTACTAAGGATATTCTTTCTTCATGTGTCCAACTTTCTTATAAAAGTAATAAGTAAACTCCTCATCCTTTTTTTTTTTTTTTTTTTTTTTTTTGCAGCTTATGTTGTGATGTCCTTATTATAGTTTTTTTTCCCTCTTTTTTTTTCTTGTCCTTAGAAATGGTTGCTACATTGGCAGATTTAAATCCTTATTGCTTCAATCTTTCCTCTTCTTACACACAATGAGATATGAGCTCATTAAGAGTCTATTTATTTTTTTAACTGTTGTAACTCACTTTGAACTGACTATATTGTATAAAGAGAAAAGTCAAAACTAAGTGCACTAATAAGTTCTTAGTCAACTGTTACTTTAATGTCTTTAGTTTAAAAGCAACATGAGACATTTTCATGATGTTCTCCCTTATATTCCAATTTCCTCTATACCTCATTGAAATAAGGTTAGCCAAAAGGGTACTTATTTCAACTTTTTTGTTTTTCACAAAATGTTGTTCTATTTCCTTAAGGAATTTTTTAGTAGATTTCTCTTCGAATATAAAGCCCTTAAAGGTTTTAGAAATAGAACATTTCATGATTATAAGACTCATATGAGTAGAACGATCCCACTTCTCCATGCTCGCTTTTTTATCAGCGAAACTATTCTCATTGAGAGATCTAAGCTGCTCTTCCTGAGCACAAGGTAAAGACCCGTGCAACCAAAAACAATCATAATATTCTCTTTCCCATTGTTGAAATTCATGCCATTAAGCACAGAAATGAAATTGATATTACTAGATATTGTTGAAGTAGAAGTAGCAATTGAATTAAGAATAAAACCAATACAAACTCACAATTAATAATCATGTCACAACAAAAAAATACTCATTTAATAAATTCATACATGACATGATTAAACTATTCACATAATAGTAGGCCCTAAAACAAGATACCTAGCACAACATTGACATTTAGTTTTGGATAAAAATATTAACTATAAGTGGTACTCTCTATGTAACAATCAAATATTGATAATTAATCTCATCAAGCAATAACTCTTTCTTTAGATCGACTAATAGTTCACATGGAAAACCTAATAATTGTGACACATTTACTTCCATAGGTATGCCCATTATTTGGTCAAACAACAATCTTCCTTTAGGTTGGTCATTTTTTGCATAAACAATAGACATACACATCTTAATATTCCAAAATAAACAAATTTAAGTATAGAAATTACTTTGGCAACATATAATTTCAATCAATTTATTTTGAAATACTAGACTACCTTTTAAAAATAAATAAATAAATAAAACCAAATAATTCAAGGATTAGAAGAATTTATCTAAATTAATTTGTATTTATGCAATATATATGTTACCATAATCCGGATTGTATAGGTACAAAAATAATTTTTTTTTTTTTTTTTTTTGGGGTGAGAAAAGTGGTTTCTCCACCTCCCATGTGTTAACCAATTGTTCACCCATGGCTTCCAATGAGGGAATATGTATGTCTATTTACATCAAATTTCCATTAAAAAAAAAAAGAGCAATCATCACCGATTACATATACCAAGAATCAAAATTCCATAACAATTCAAAGCAATATCTCGTTTTTGCACTCATCTTGCTGCTATTAAAAATATATATTCTCCTACTTTAATAACCCCATTAAAATCATGATTTGCTTTAAAAATATATTTATATATTCTTCAATTGTTTTCAAAAAAGCACTCTCAAAAAGCACAAAAAGCACCATGGAAATTAGAAATATTTTTCTTCATGCTTCCATGACAACAACAATAAACCAAACCAATTAATATCTTAATGATTCAACATGAGTTTACTTTGATCCCACTTATTGGAAAAACTTAATTAGATGAAAACCAACACTAAAGTCAAAATCTCATATTAAATCATCAATAATTATTACAGAGAAGACATACTTAAATTCATATTAACAAATAAAGAAAGATAGAGTCTTTTACAGTCAAATCACCTTAAGATATTCTATAATTTTCTTCTTGAATGGGAAATGAGCAAGAGAGCAAAAAATTTTATGCATATTGATTTGACTTGTGGACAATAACTCTTACAATATTCTTTATATTCTAACTTAAATTAGGTTCCCATTAAGCTTAATTTAATTAGTATTGGATTTCTATACACTAAAACTCATACCCAATGGATATTTCTAAAGTCCAATTAATAGATCACTTATCTAATCCTATTAAAGTAGATAGTCTATAATATAATTGTTATTTAATATGTAAGCCCATAATAAGAAATTATAAAAAATCCCAACAAAAACTTCCAAAGAAATAGTGAACATTCATTGACAGGGCTGCAATTTTATGTATCTTAGATGCAATTAGATTGCTGAACTAGTTTTGTTAGATGAGACCTCAAAATTCCATATTGTATTTTGTTAGTGAAGCAGGTTATTTGACAACACAATTGTATTTTGCTAGTGAAACAGGTTATTTGACAACACCAGCAGATAACAGGTACTTGTATAACCTAGTTGTTTATAGGTAGGAAAGCATCTTTGCAACTCTGGTTCCATCTGAGAAGAATTTATGTCTATTGTGGTTATATTTAAAGTTGACTGAATATGTATCCTGTGAAAAGGTTAGTTACTCTTTTACAATCATGCATATCCTCCAAAAAAGAACTCCATGTTCATGTTTATATCATTCTCAACAGCCTCTATAATGTGATCTTCACTATCAGCAAGCTTGTCTCCTTTGCTTTATTGGGTTTCGAACACAGTCTCATTCATTCTCAAAATCTTTTCTCACAAATTGATAACACAAATGTTTTTATTTGGAACACTATATGATAGGCTACACTTGAATGATTGCTACAATTCCATCATTTTCCATTGCATTATCCACTTACTAAATTCGTTGCAAATATTGATACTATTCATGCTCATTTGGAGCCTAAAAACAATAAGAGTTGTATATGTGTGACTCACAAGAAAAACCTAATTTGTTAAGAGTTTTTTCATATTCAAAAATCTTGACACTAGCCTTCCTTCTGCAATAACATCGCCAATTCTTGAACTTCATAATGACATTATTAATTTAATTATCTAAACTAGATGATCGTTTGATTCCTTTCATATTAGCATCAAATATGAAAATAAACAAGAAATTCATATGCAAGTACAAACAACAAAGTGCAAAGCAATAGGTAATAAAAATAGAACAAACAAAGAATTGAAGAAAGTAAGTTAATAAAAATACAACAAATAAATTGAGAAAAAAAAATTTACATGTACAAAAATAAAGAAAGAAATTCATAAGCAGTTGCAAATAAATTGAAGAAACAAACAAACAAGTGCAAAGCAGTAGGTAATAAAAATAGAACCAATAAAGAATTGAAGAAAGTAAGCTAATAAAAATAGAACAAATAAATTGAGAAAATAAAATTTGTACATGACAAGTACAAAGCAGTGGCCTTTATTAATTTACATATAGGTCATTGCTTTGTTAACATTGCTCATAAGCAACAGTAACATCTTTACAATTTGTAGTTGTCCAAGTCTGCATCTTATTAGTTTTTATCATACTATTCAATTATAATAAAATAAAATAAATATATATATATATTTTTAGATGTGCTTGGTAATAGTGTCCAACTATCCTTGAAGTATACAAAAAAAGCACAAGAGAAAATTGTGAAAATGACCCATTTGAAGAGGTGAATTTCAAAACTAACCTTTTTGTTTTTTATTGTACAAAAAAGAGCATGAATTGACAAAAATGCCCTTTATGAAATGGAGACATGAAATTTGACGGAAGGTGAAAGTGCTTTAGTGAACAAACCTCTCTTCTCACCCCTTCGTAGCTTCTTTTGCCAAGCAGTTGCTCCCGCCAACCAATTGTGCAGCAATCTCCTCCCGTTGATCGACCTGCCATTCTATCGCAGTTCTAATGGCCAACATGTGTTTTCACTTGCCACGACCAACCTCTCATCTCATTTCGTAACATCTCACGCCAAGCAGCACCCCTATAGTCTTCGCTAACCGACCTAACATCTCTTCGCAGTTCCAATGGCTAACATCTCTTCTTAGTTCCCATGGCCAACCTCTCTTGGTAGTTCCCAAGACCATCCTTTCTTTTATCTTCCCTTAGTTAAGAAAGGGAGGAGCTTGATTTTTTGGCTATCAAAGACCTGCGCCTATAACTGGCTGTCTACTTCTCTGTGGGTGGGTAGTGTATTTAAGTCGTTATGGTTGCGTTGGGTATATCAATATGGTGATATGAACGAAGAATGAGGTATTGAAAGTAGGTTTCGACTATTTTGCTTACTGTTGTGTGAGAGTTTGTGCGTATGAGGACAATGTGAGTTTGTAACCCTTGTATTAGTAGTTGTAATGTGAATATATACTTTGAGGGTGGGATTTGTAATAGAGGATGAGACAAGTTTACAGGTGAAGTCCTCATGTCAAGGGTGGCAATCCAAACTATTCGGCTGGGAATCTCAACCTTTAGGTTAGGATTCCCAACCTGTAGGTTAGGAATCTTAACCTTTAAGTCTAGGATTCCCAACCTTAACTATAGAGTTGAGAATCAGAATCAAAAGGTTGGGATTCCTATTCTTGAGGTGGAGCATCTAAACCATGCGGTTGGGAATATTAACTTTCAGATTGAGAATCTTGACCTCCAGAATGAGAATCCTAACTCGGTTATTGAATGATTTTAGAGATTCCCAACCTAGAGGTGGTCATTCTCAACCTTGACATTAGGAATCCAAACCTTTCGGAAGGAATCCCAATATGGATATAAACTCAAGCTTGGAAATCCCAACCTAAAAGATAGGAATCCCAACTTTTCAGGTTGGGATTACCAAAATTGATTCAGCATCCACATTGGAAATCTTAATCGAATGGTTCGGATTACCGACCTTAAAGTTGAGATTCAAATGTGGATGTTAAACCAAGGCTGGGATGGCTAACCTTCAGGTTCCCAACTTCCAGGTTGGGCATCTTGACCAGAAGGTTGGGATTCCCAACCTTCAGATTTTAACTTTCACATTGGGAATCTTAACCTCCAGGTTAGGAATTTCAATCCTAAGGTTAAGATTTTCATGTCGGTGGTAAATAAAGGTTAGGAATTCCAACCTTAAGGCTAGGATTCCCAACTTAAAGGTTGAGATTCTCAATCTTTAAGTTGGGATTCCCAATCTTGATTTATCATTGTCATTGAGAATCTCAACCTTGGGGTTGGGATGCCCATCCTGCAGGTTGACATTCCTAATGTGAACGTCAAATATAGTTTGGGAATCCCAATGTATGGATTGGGATGCTAGACCTAGAGGTTGGGATTCGCAAACTCAATTTAATGTTCACATTGGGAATCTCATTCTCCAGGTTGGGCATCCCAATCCAAAGTTTGAGATTTCCATGTGAATGGTAAATTAAGGTTGGGAATCTCAACTTGAAGGTTAGGATTCCCAACCTTCAAGTTGTGATTTCCAACGCTCAGGTTGGGATTCGCAATCTTAATTTACCGTGGTCATTGGGAATCTCAACCTTGTGGTTAGGATGTCTAACTTGGAGGTTAAGATTCCCAATGTGGATGGTACATCAAGGTTTCATTTCCCAACTTTCATCCCAACCTAAAGGTTATGATTCCAAACCTAAAGTTTGGGAACTCTAACCTATAGATTAGGATTCTTTACTTCCAGGTTGGGATTACTAACCTTGAAGTTGGGATTTTGAACTACATTAGGAATCATAACATTTAATTTGAGAATCTCAACCTGAAGGTTCCATTTCCCAACCCTGAATGAACATCCCAACAACCTAGAATGCATTTATATTCCATTTATGAATGTGTTTAATGTGACATCACTATTTAGTATGTTCAAAACATTGTCATATACTTGTTAATTGATGATGTTTATTCAATGATTTGTATTTTTTGGTAAGTGGATTGATACGGGGAGTTGTATAGCATTTGATATGAAAAAGATAGAATATTGCAATGAAATGTTTAAAAGTGATTGTTTTCATTGATATAAATGCAATTAGTTCAAAGAAAATAATGAAATTATGCACTGTCGTATTGGGGAAGTTTGGGATTCGTGGCAATGGTGGATATATATACTGACCATAATACTACTTCGTATTTGACAGGTTTAACAACATAGATACAGTTCGAATTGCACTTCGATATGATGGTGAGTGGATCAATAAGGGAGGAAACCTTCTGCATGAAGGTGGGAAGATAAAAGGAATTTTATTGTCGAAGAATATAGCATATGAAAAATTAAATGATGTTGTATGTCGTGTGCTTGATGTAAAACGTGCTGAATTTGCAATTATGATGAAGTTCAGATATAAAATGTGTGATGCCAACCCACCCATTTAAGTGATGAAAGATAGTGATATTGAGTTCTTTATTGTTGAAGTTAGTGATGTAATCATGAGGAATCCATTATGCATTACAATCGAACGTAAACGTGGCTTGACAACAGCCTTGTTAGTTGGTAAGGAAGAAACTGCCAGAAATAATAGAGTATAGCATGCTACAGAGAAATGTTTGGGCATTGATTTTGTAGCTGTTGTAGAATGGACAATGATCGATGAAGATGTGATTGAGTTTGATAATTGTGCAGATCATATATCTGATCATTTTGGTTCCTAAGTTGTAGATCTTTGTACATCTCCATTAGCTGGTCCGAAAGCATCACTAACTAATAGGGCGAATTGCTCAAATGAGAAGAAGTCGAAATCAGAAATGATTGACTGGGATTGTCATGTTGCAACGACATCTTCGATTCTTGGTGCAAAAGATAGTGGTTGTTCTGACAGTGTCTTTGACAGTGTTAAAAATGTTTGGACGGGTGATGTTTTCTCTAATAAGAAAAAACTATAGCTGAACATGCAAATGTTAGCTATTGGTAGACAGTTTCAATATACAAGTGAAGAAGTCCACCAAAGACTTACTGGTTTTGGGTTGTGTGCAGAAAGACTACAAGTGGTGGCTATGTACAACAAAACGTAGAGGATCAGAAGCTTTTCGTGTGCAAAAGTATGTTCCAAAGTACACCTATTCTCTTGATTCGCTTGTTTTTCACTATCCCAAGCAACAAGTAAATTGGCCATTGTATCAAATGGAAGTATGAGACTATTTCTCCATGTTACCATCCAAACGACATCGTTTAAGACATGAGAAAAAAGGTATAGGATGAGTTGTAAATATAATAAAGCATAGAGGGCTAGAAAGGATGCTATGACGTTAGTTAAGGGATCACCCAAATAGTCCTATATTATGCTTCCTTTGTATTATACGATGTTGGAACAGAGAAATCCAGGGACTATAACTGACATTGAATATGATGCTTCGAATTGATTCAAGTACTTTTTCATTGCATTAGGAGGTTGTATTGCTGGATTTAGATCTTCCATTCGGCCCATTGTCACTATTGATGGAACTTTCCTCAAATCCAAGTATAAAGTCACCCTATTTATTGCGACTTGCATGGATGGAAATAACCAAGTCTATCCATTAGCTTTTGGCATTAAAGATTCAGAAAATGATAATGCATGGATTTGGTTTATGACAAAGTTGCATAGGTATAATGGAGAAGTTGATGATCTAGTGTTCATTTTAGACTGAAAGACAAGTATGGCAATGGCTATTGCACATTCGTTTCCAGGGGCATTGTATGGAATATATATGTATCAACTCAGGCAAAACATGAAGGCCAATTGTAAAGGTGGTGATGTGCATAAGCTGTTTTACAAGGCTACCAAAGCATACCAGGTTTCAATGTTCAATCAAGTCATGTCCCAAATTACAGGACTTAATGTTAAAGCAATTGAATGTTTGATTCTTGCGGAACCTAACAAATGGGCTACATGTGAGTTTGATGGTAGAAGATATTCGATTATGACAACAAACATTGCAGAGTGTTTGAATGCAATTTTGAAGGATGCATGACTGCTATCGATCACAAAGTTAGTAAACCATAGATGCGATGGCTTTGGACACAACAGACAAAAGTGTAGGGCACCAATTCCAGTACGATAACCTGCTACATGGAAAAGGACTATCGAAATGAAAAACTGTAAGACATTAACTCCCACCCTTTCATTTTATAAACTATCCATCCAAGTATTTTTCATTCATTGTTTCCACCTTTAGTTGCCTTTGTTTTGTTTTGTAGTTGGTGACATGAATTATAATTTGGATAACATCATGTGAGATAAAATTTGCATGTCAGTGTGTGGTTGGTAAAGTGAATAAGTTAGCTCTAACTGATTATGAATTTTGTATAGCAACTGAAGGACAAGATGATGTGCTAACTGAGTTTGAAGACATTGAAGAAGATATTGACATAAAGAAGGCCAGTTAGGCTGGAATTGAAGATAAATGATCTGTGCAGCAACTTGGGTCCGGAATCAAGTGATTGAGGAAAAGTCAATGCATGAATTGTTGGGTTTGAGTTGCAATGGCCGCCAGTGCAAGTGTATATATGTGCACCAGTTACTTAAGCCCTGCTAGAAGATGGTAACTAGATAGAAGAAACTTTGGTGTTAATTATTGTTTAAACATAGGTGTTAATTTTTGTTCTGTGCTTGTATTAACGCCTTAGAAATGTTTTGGATGTAGTACTGTTGATGATACATTACACATTGGTTATTGATTCATGAGGCTTTAGATTGTGAACTTGTTGACAAGTATTATGAAAGGGATTTCAGTAATAGAAGAAGTTGCAGTCACCAAATCTTAAATTTTTCTTGATAGTTTGCAATTGAATAGATTATTGAGTAGATAATTTCCTTTTTTATAACTGCCTACTTTTTGTTTTAGTAAATCTTCCTTTTTTTTGAAGGACAATTTTGTCATTCTATTCTTACTTATCCCTCAATTCTTCCCAGAAACAAACAAAGCGAATAGAGTTGAAGTTGGAAAAATCAATATATAGCAGGCTTGCAAGTTCCATCAATTAACCATTTCCCCAAAAACGGAGATGGTATCAGGCTTCTCAATCAATATTATCATTGAAGCTAAAAGCAATGTAACACATTGTTTACAAAATTGCATCTTCTTTGTACACAAAATAGATACATCAAAGCTATCTGACTAACTGGAGCAATGGACCACTATACAACTAAAATGTTACACAAATTTTTTTTGTTTTTGGTTATTTTATCCAAAATAAAAAGGAAGAAGGTATTTACAATAAGCAAACCAACGAGGATGACAAAACTTCATTTGGATTTTGGCCTTCCTTTACACATGTTTCTCCATTTGTCCTTCAGGTGTATTGTAGTATGATCCCTCAAAAACATTGAACTATCGAATTGCAGTATTCGCTTCAAAGGAATGTTTTTGTTGTCAAATGTAGTAAATTTCTTCACACCCTTCTGTAATAAAACAATCATACGGTTAATATGTAATAATACTTAAACAGCCACAAAATAAAATAAATAAATTATGATGTGAACAAACAAATAGAGTGCAAGTGAAAAAACCTGTTGCATTACATCAATTAACAAGTGCCTACTATGGTATAGTTTGGTTTGTGCATGGAAAAAAAACATGTCATCAATTACTTAGTGACAATGCCAAAGAAATGCATAATTTAGTGCTGCTTTCCGGTTCTTTCTTTTGTTGGAAATAGGGAAGATAAAAAAGAGTTAGGATGACAAAGCACTGTCACAAACACAATGGACAAGCCCACTACCTTAAATGCTCAGCATTTGTACCTCAAAGACTCACTACTTTCTAGTTAATAAAAACCATAGAGATGACTTTGTCAGAGAAGACACAATTATACAAGTAATTTTTCCCTACTGTAGTAATGATTTTTACATGTTATTATCATATAAAGCCACGTAGATTTTACACGTACAATTGTTATAATTGGCATGTAAAAAAATTCGCAGTAAGGATAATAAGAGTTACTAGTTTGTCTTTGCTACAAAACTCAATCGAGTTAAATCTTCGCATAGAAGTAAGCTCACACCTGAAGTCATCGAATCACAAACCTGGTCAACAGCACATAAATAACTATGTGTTCGAATTGTGTAAGTTGGACTATAACAACATACTGTCTAAGTTACAAATATAACATATATACAGTGAACTAAGAAGCTTAAAAATATTAAACCCCCCCCCCCCCTCCCCCACACCCCCCATAACTGACAAGACCATTTCTAGAGGTCGAGAGCTAGTTGCTCCCAGAAATCTGGTATGTTGGATTTGTTGAATGAGTTCATTAGCAGACCGTGCACCATATGTTCCGCCAACTTTATTATAAAAATCCTATAATCACCACTATTACATAAAAAAAGACAGCATACTTGTTAGTTCATAACGTACATATAATTGCAATAATAGAAACTACTACATGTGGTATAACTCTTACCCTGCTTCTTGTTGTGGCGTGTCGTCGCATCGTGATAGGGACAATCCCTCCTTCCTATACCAGTTGATAGTCATGTGGGCATCTATCCTATAATGATCAATCTTCTGAAGGAGCGCTGGCAGTAGTGTCTGTATGGGTTGCAAAAACAATTTCCAATTGCGTACGTAAGTGCCCAAAAAGTCAAACAAGGTTATTGTTTGCTCCTTAAAGTGTATCTTCATGAGGACCCAATGTACACCCTTGTAATTCAATGGCATGTACAGCTACCGACATGACAAGCAGAACACAACCACAAATCAGTCCCTAGTATGTGACATAACAGTTAAACCAACAACTTGAAAGCAACCAATTCACGTTGATATCGTCATAAGTCTAGCCCATGGTCGAGAGGTTACCTCCCCTGATGTGTGTCTGCTGCCGGCCACCTCCCCCCTTACATATCTTATACACATGTCATCATCAAACCAAATTGCTTTCTTCTTGGTATACGCATCCCACTTACCTAGCAAATGTTGCTACATATATCCAAACAAACAATTGAATTAGTAAGGGAAAAAGGTTCAATAGTTCAGCACTTAGTTGACTTTAAATGAAACAAATTGTTTACCCCAAACAAAATATCCGTCATCGTGAATGCTTTCATGTTGCTTGTAACGAACCGCATCGATTTCCATCGCAATAAGTAAAAAGCAACATCCAAATGCTGCAAATAGCCAAAATGCATACGATTAAATATGCTAGTCCTTAAATATGTTAGACATACCTACTTTCCAAATTGTTAATACGGATCGAATCTTACATCCATACATTGGCTTTACACAAGTTCCTAAACCACTACCAATTGCAATCTCTTGTTGGCAAGCAGACCATTGGTCTACAGTGACAAACCCATTTTTGACAATCGGTTATATATGAACCAAATACCAGTATGGACAATAGTAAGAATGAAGTAAGAATGATAGAAACATACAACTCATTTGTAACATGTTCATTGCACCATGCTTTAAATACTTACAACTTCATATCGAATAGTTTAGGAAATGGTTTGAGCTTGGTGCACTTTCTTAGAAGAACTTCGATTTCCTGAAATGGAGATGAAATTTGTGAACCCTTATTTCACTTTCTTTTGAAATATTTGGTTTTAGGTATAATCTTCATACTAACGTCTGAACCTAGCGAAGGAAACCCTAATTTTGGTTGTCGTGGCATGATAAGGTCCAGAATCACTTTCCCTATAGAACTATCTACCCTCACATGTGTCACTTCTGTATTGTCCTCTACTCGATTAAGCAACGACGTTTTAGACTATTTTGGGGGGCCACCTTCCAACCTTGAAAAAGTTGCGAACACATGTGGACCATTCTCTTCTTTTACCTGAAAACTTCTAGATTGTGGTAAAATCTTCACAGTAGCCATGCTTTTGTTGGCATGATTATGGTGAATGTCATTTTGTCACCGAAACTGTCCACCTCCTTATGACTAGCATTTGCAAGTTTATTGACCCCAACTAGCACCGATCCTTCCACCCCAGTACTGTCTCCATTTGTTTCATGCTATAGCTTATCAGTGTCCTGCCAAGCAACACTCCAACGATATCACTACATGCTGATATACATGACTAATAACTTATGCTAGCCATCTCTACAGTGTACCTTCGATGTAGATGTCTTCTGATGTGCGAGAACAACATTGTTTCTCAATAAAAAGTCGATAATCATATCAATATTCTTGTTTGTTTTGTGCAAGAGATTAGCTATTTCCTATACCTTCATCTTAGTGTCTTCTAGGTTTTTTTTTGTCTCTTAGAGGAGATTAGCTATTTTCATCATGCCTTGCTTAACCTACTATAGCTGTTTTTGGATGGCTTGTAATTGATTGCTATAAGTAGTACTGTTATCCTTGGCAACCTGTACAAAATTCAGTGCATATGCTGTAAGGTGGTATTCTTGCATTCTATGGCAAATAGCCAACATAAAAGCTAATAACAATTGTACCTGAGTATATGGTCGCCTATGGCCAAGCTTTACATATGCGGCTGTAGTTGCCTTGTCACTGTTGTCCTTTTCACTAGTGGCAGCACTATCAGAGGCACAGCTATTAGAACAAATTTGAGTTGCACCCTCCTCCTTCCTGACGAAATATTGGCAATAATCCTCTTTTTCCTCTATGACCGTCACCTCTAATGTTCGGTGCACTTCAAACTAGCATAAAATTAAGAAAACACATGTTCAAAAAATCAACTAAAATGTAGGGCATCTGTTCAAAGCAGTACTATATTTACATACATTAGAGTGATGTAACAACGTAACAATTTCTCCTGACTTTGGGATTGTCATAGAAGTCCAATTGATGATACGAGGCAGAAGATTGTTGGATTTCAATGCAATTTGCTGTTCAAGACTAAATTGCTTCACAAGCCTATACCTATGAGTGCATTAAAAAATAGCAAACGTTATTGCCAAACAAACCAATTGTTACGAAGCAACATAAACTAAAAAACAACAGACATATACCTAAATGCAAATGGGAAATCAGACAAAAAATAGAATGCACAGTCTGCTTTGTACTTCTGCCCTTTATTTTGGTTTCCAACCTTGGAAGCCATTTTCTTAAAATCCATTTTCATCCCATGCAACATCATCTCGTAGCAGCATCGACCCTAGGGTATTTGTTGAATGCATTAATGTCATCCAACAGTCAAATATGCTTCCTTCAAATCTGGTTCTTCGAATCCTTCCCAAGTAACATTATCTCTAAAAAGTACAACAATGTAAGTTTGACAATGTCCTCATCATTGTCCAAAGAAGCACCCTTGAAAGTGATGTCCAGACTTCTGTTCGAAACTTTGCCAGTACCTGGAAACATTCTTGCACTGAACTTCTCACCGGATGGACATTCATTAGCTGCCACGCCCCTCAAGTATAGTCCACAATTAAGCTCTGTGATGATGCCAAACTCCTACATAGAGCACTGAATAACATTGTCATTCAGGAGTGCAAACCACATCTCCTCCGAATCATCACAATCCACTTGTTGGAGAAACAAGTTATACACTAACTGCCTGTCAAACTTCAAGTCCTTCATATGCATCAGTTTACCAAAGCATGACATCCCAAACATCTCCAATTGTGCATCATTTAACTTTTCCGCTATCACTTTTACAGCTCCCAACTTGGAGAAGCATGTAACTTTTGAAGAAAAATGATAAGAGTCCACGATCTTATATGTCACTGCATATTCCATCACCTTAAACCTATAACGACTGATTAAAATTTGATTACCACATTTAATAATTAAACTCTAATATAACCTATATTATACAACTACAATTTCATTTATGTACCAAAGTACAAATAAAACACAAGCAATTATAGGACAACATCAACGATTTCAAAGCCAAAAACAACACTAACCAAGCCTAAAATTCAGCAAATCAATGTGTCTATCAAGCAACCAATACAGACAAAGCCATGTTCATAATGACAATCCTGACAAAGATAAAAACCAAGCACAAAACCCCTACCTTTAGATTATGCTTTGCAAAGTTCAAATTCTCAACATAGAGGTTGGACCCAAATTGCATCCCACCCCAGCAGGTTGGGAATCCCAACTTTTAGATTGGGATTCCTAACCTAAAGGTTGAGAATCCCAACTTGTAGGTTGGGAATGTTGGGACAACATTTGAGGAATGGTTAGGAAGGTTGGGATTCTTAACCTAACCCACAGGTTGGGAACATTCAGGTTGGGAAGGTTGCCGACAAACATTGGGGTTAGGATTTCTAGCCTGGAGGTTAGGAATCCCAACCCTAAGGTTTGGAATTCCAATTCTTGTGTTGGAAATCCCAACCTATAGGTTATCAATTCCAATATAGAGGTTTAGAATCCCACCCTTAAGGTTGGATATCCCAATTTTGAAGTTTCAATCCCAACTTCCAAATTGAGAATCCCAACCTCAAAGTTGAGATTTTATTAGGGTTCCTAACCTACCAATTGGCAATCCCAATCTAGAAGTTACGAATCTCAATTTCTAAATTGGGGTTCCAATATTGAAGTTGGGAATTCCAAACTTGGCAAACCCAAACTCGAAGTCTGTTTCAACTGAAGTTTGCAAATATATTCAACCAAACATTATAAATTCAGTACCTTGGGGTTCACTTTCAATTTGCACTTTAGAAAGTATGTTGAACCAAGGTTATAAATGCAAGCTTGAAGGTTGGGAAGGTTTGGGATTCCTAACCTCTAGGTTAGGAATTCCCAATCAGATTGGGAATCTCGATTAGAAGGTTGGGAATCCTTTTCTTTAGGTTTGTAATCCCACCTTAAAGGTTGGTTTCAAATTTTCCCTATATTAGAATCCCAACCTGAAGGTTGGGAATCCAATGATGGAGGTTGAGACCTCAACCTTCATCTTGGGAATCCCACTCTGGAGGTTAGGAATCCTCACCTGCAAGTTATGATTCCAAACCTCAAAGTTGGAGTCCTAATGGTGGAATTGTTTATCCTTATTTGCAAATCAATACAACTACACAATTATCCAACATAAACGAAACCAACAATTTCAAATTCAATCATTTGTTAACAATACCAATCATCTATAAAAATCAAACCAAAAACTCAACAATATTAACAACATCAAACATTTTACGCTACAAATAACATACAATCACTAAATCTACTAGAATAAAAACACTCTACAAACAATGTGTTCTTACTGTGGAGTTTTTCCCTCGCTGTCACGTCTGTCACTCCGCTTCAATTTGTTCGTCCTTCTTCTTCCATCTTCTTCCTCTTCTAATACTGTCAATAGGTTAGCGTTTCTTTGATAGAAAATATCACAAAAACCTTACAGAGAGAGAATGATGGTGATTGGGTCAGGTTTGCCTACTCAGCCATATATGGAGGTCAACAATCGATGACATGCAACGGTGATGAGGTTGGCAGTGAGTCAGGGATTCCTACATAGTTTCTTTGACAAAAACAGACACAAAAAACCTTACACGGAGAGAGAATGATGATGGGTGCATTGGTTTGCCTCGTCGATCGTGGCTATAGGTCGAACGATAGGTACACCGATAATGAGGTCAGATAGTAGGTTCATTTTCAATTACACAGATGATGTCAGCAATAGGTTAGGAATACATTGGTTGAAAGAGTCATCGACACACAAAACAAAAATGGCTGAAGGGCATTATCATCCAAAAAATGTCATTGCCAATGCTTTGAAAAAAAAAAAAGGTAATTCTCAATTGGGTCATCAAAAAAAGGTTAGATTTCAACAAAACCCTAAGCAAAAAAGCCATTTCATTACTCATGAGCTATGAAATTACCTTATTATCCTTGTGAAATAGAATGTAATAAAAATGCCTTTAATCAATAATACCGAAAATGACCTCTTAAATAGCTCTAAGTTAAAAATAACTCTTTTCTGAAATTCTTGCAAAACTGACTTTTTATGGACAAAAATGCCCTCATGGATCTTTTCAATTTTAATGACATTCTCAATTTTCTCTCGACACTAAGCTCTCCGTATTTCTCTTCAAAGGAACCACAAAAAAGCCCTCCATGAACTTATCTTCTTACTCTCTGCAACTCTTCACACTCTCTTCCTCTTCTTTTCCTTCTTCATTCACTTGAAGGACCCACTAAGAAGCAAGAGGGAGGACCGGTAGTCCCGGGAGCTGGTGCGGTTCCTAATGAGGAGTTTCAATGAGAAACAGCCGCTGGTGAAGTCCTTTAACAAGTATGTCGAGGTGGTAAGGACCCAACACCGTTTTCTTCTCTTTGAAGAGCTTGGCAAGAATGTCTAGTGGCTCCAATTTCTTGAGGTATCCATTATTTTATCTGGGTTCTTTGAAAAATTTTAGCTTTTTTGTGTATGTGCATTGGTTTACTTTTGCTAGTGTTTTTAATGGTTTTAATGAACTTATTATATAGTTTGATTTGATGAATGTTGATGATGTATAATGTTCATGAATTGAGTTCAAAATTTGATTTGTTTAGTGTAAATGTCTTAAGGTGTTGATTCTTTCATGTGGGTTCCTGGAGAAATTTCAGCTTTTAGTGTGTATCCATTGGTTTGCTTATGCTAGTGTGTGTGTGTTTTGTTTTAATGAACTCATAATAGTTTGATAACTGATAAGTTGAATGTTGATGTGTAATGTTAGTGAGTTGAGTGCAAATTTTGATTTGTTTTGTGTGAATGTCATGAGGTGTTGGTTCTTTTATGTGTTCTTCAACAAATTTCAGCTTTTAGTTTGTATGTATCATTTTGTGTTAGCTTGTGTTTGTGTTTGGTTGTGGTTTTTGTATTGATGAATTCATTGTAGTTTCATATTATGAATGATGTATGATGTTAGTGACATGACGGGACATTTGATATTGTGTTGTATGAATTTGTTGGGGAAATGAGTTACTTTAATGAGAAATTTTAGTTTTTAGTGTATACTTATTGGTTTGCTTGTGCTAAGGTTCTTCTTTATGATTGCCTGTTTTTTTGTTCTTTTAGTTTTGATGGATTCATGATACTTCAATGTATTGAATGTTGATGTATAATGTTAGTGAATCAATTGGAAAGTTTTATTTCATGTTTTGTGAATTTTGTCGGGGGAAATGAGTTCCTTCATGGGAGAAATTTGCTTAGAATTTGAAGTGCTTTTGGCAACACCAGTTAGAGCAAGGCTTGCAAGTATATGTTGTTTATTTGGTTGGTGTTTGTGATGGCAATTTGGTGATTTGATTGATTATTGTAACCAAAATTGGAGCTTTTGTTGTTTTATGAGGTAAAGTTGCGTGGTATTGTCTTTCTACTTCCTTTCTTGGGAACCTGTTGATGATAAGGCAACACATATTCTGTCTGTTTGTATGCTTTCTTGTACATATGCTCTCACTTCTTTTTGTTAGCAGTGATAGTTGTTCTGGCATATCAATAAAATATCTACACTATAGACAAGATCGTGTGGAGTTTTGGGTATCAAAAATATAAACAAGATTGCATGTGTTTGTTGGTTATCATTATGAAGTTCGTATTCAACTAAACCTAGCAAATAAAGCAAAGTTGAACTTTCAAATTTAGTGGAAATATCGCTGTTTTGGGGAGGGTTGAATTCAGAACCCGAAAGTTTGTATTTTATGTTTTGGGCATATGCTCCATCTTTGGTTGTAATTACTTCAAGGATTTAATTCAGTATTATGACCCCTAGATTGTCTTCAATTTCAACTGTCTATTATGATGATTCTATCAGTGCCGAAGCTTTTATTAATAAAGCCTCATTGGTTCCAGCATTCTAAATATAATGAATGGCCCTTGGATCCAGCAGCCGTCAAAAGGTTAAATGCTCTACAACCATACAGGATCTTGATTTATATGCTGTGAATTTAATTTCTCACTGATCAGATTTTCTTCTATTGATATTGTCTGTAGCAGTGAAGAATGCTAGAGCATTGTCACCTGCTTGGTAGAAGAAAGTCCATGCTGAAGTAATATTTGATTATAAGATTATTGCACATAAATTAATAAATTATTTTGTTATGGATCAACCTGTAACGAAGCCATATTTTGCTGGGCAACTGTAATTTCTCTTAAAAAACTGTGTAATTTAGCTTAAATGGCTAAACGTCAAAATGTGTAATTCATTTCTTGAGCTATATTTGGGCTGTGATTAAATACTCATTGATTAAATACACTCTTGGTAGAAACCGTGTTATATTTGTACATTCTTGAAAATTGTAGGAGAAAGAAGTCCCTTCCTCGAGAAAAAGGATGACCAGAAATCTGTTGACACGGTATTAATCAAATCTATGGAGGCTATTCCTGAATTGAAGGTTTATTTGAGAGCAAGGTTTTCACTCTATACCGGCATGAAACCTCTTAAGCTTGTCTTCTAGAATGAACATGTTGGAACAATATATGTTCGTGTTGCTGTTGCTACTTTTTATGTTTTGTTTGAACTTGGTTTTAGCAATTGCACTCTTTCAGTTTTGTTGGTATCAAACATCGAAATTTTGGTGTTAAGCAATTTAATGTACAAGATTTTACTTCTAATTATCATCGAGCACAAGTGAAAATTCATATATAGTATATGACACTATATTCCCATACAGTCATGTGGGATCTTCCTTTGTGTGTCAGGTGATAACGAACCCCGTATATAACAATACGATACCCACAATCAAATTGA
Source organism: Litchi chinensis (assembly GCA_019925255.1). Classification (NCBI taxonomy): domain Eukaryota; kingdom Viridiplantae; phylum Streptophyta; class Magnoliopsida; order Sapindales; family Sapindaceae; genus Litchi; species Litchi chinensis. Next base: position 22,574,331 of record CM034474.1, read on the forward strand.
AACACAACCTTAAGAAAGATTAAAACAGATTTATAAAAAAAGAAATTTTAACTCATTGATTATATATCAAGAACTAAAGTTATAAAGAACTTTAACCTAATGATTAGAACTCAATCAAGAACCAAAATTATAAAAGAAAGATATTGACACCACTCCCAAGACATAGATGAGAAGGTGGGAGATAAGTTATGGTTTGATCGCCACAAGCATAGCTTAATAAGATCATATGTTCATGGAAGAACACAAGAGAAACAAGTCTCTATTCTTTTCATTCAAGAATTTAGCTACATCATTATTCAACTTATGTTTGTTTAGGGTTATAAGTCATTTTATAGGTAAACAAATAAAACCGTAACATGAAACCCTAGCCCCCTAACAATTAGGCTCACTAAACATATTCATGGGTTTAAAATAATTAAACATAGGTTTAAGTTACTTAAATGTGTTAGCTCAACACATTACATAAATTAAGATCCAATATAAAATTAAATATTCTAACTTAATTTAAAATCTCATTACAATTAAAATAAATTTTAGCCTATATTATTTAAAGCCCAGTTAACTCTAATTGCCTTCAATTAGCTCTCAAAGCATTCAAGATTAAGCCCAATAGTCTTCAATTGCCTCATTGTCCAATTCTCTCATAATCTTCCATGCTTGCTATCTTGGTTTCCATTATTAAAAAAAACTTACGGAAAACCAAGAAACTAGAATAATAAAATATATAAATATGGAAGACTAAAGGTATTGATGAGATTGATTCATCCAAGGCAAACAAAAACCCTAAAAAAGTTAATAAATTGCGGCTAATAGAAAAAAATAAAAACAAAAACAAAACAATAAATAAATAAATTGATAAAATAAACCTGAATTAATACTCAAAGCTCTGATACCAACTGATGTGAGCCCTATATATAACAATATGACACCCACAGTCAAATTGAAACACAACCCCAAGAAATATTAAAACAGGTTTATAAAAAATAAATTTTGACCTATTGATTATATGTCAATCAAAAACCAAAGTTATAAAGAACTTTGACCTAATAATTAGAACTCAATCAAGAACCAAAATTATAAAAGAAGGATATTGACGCCAGTCCCAAGATATAGATGAGAAGGTGGGAAATAAATCATGGTTTGATCGCCACAAACATAGCTTGATAAGATCACATGTTCATGGAAAAACACAAGAGAAACAAGTCTCTATTCTTTTCGTTCAATAAGTTGGCTACATCATCATTCAAGTTATGTTTGATTAGGGTTACAAGTCATTTTATAGGTAAACAAATAAAACCGTAACATGAAACTCTAGCCCCCTAACAATTGATCTCACTAAACATACTCATGAGTTTAAAATAATTAAACATAGGCTCAAGTTAATTAAATGTGTCAGCTCAGCCCATTACATAAATTAAGACCCAACATAAAATTAAATATTCTAACTTAATTTAAAATCTCATTACAATTAAAATAAATTTCAGCCTATATTATTTAAAGCCTAGTTAACTCCAATTGCCCTCAATTAGCTCTCAAAGCCTTCAAGATTAAGCCCAACAGTTTTCAATTGCCTCATTATCCAATTCTCTCGTAATCCTCCATGCTTGCTATCTTGGTTTCCATCATTAGGTGTTGTAGTCAATTTATATTTGGTTGCTTTCATTTGGATGCTTTTATTTATATTCTCAACCAATTGGGTTGTTATGACATCATAACAAGCTACCAAGTTGTAAATGAATCATTTAATAAAAATTGATAATCGAATTTTAGAATTATATTATCGATTACATAGTTTATGTTATATATGCTTTGAAAACAAAGAAGGAATATGATCCCCATTACGATGACCATTTCATGAAGAAATTAAGGATTCAAAGCAAAAAGAGGAAAGAAGAAATTTTGTAATTGGTTATGTTACAATAATATTAGGTAATACATTAGGTTTTATAATCTCTAAAATCTATCTTGCAAGTAAACTGAATATAACAACCAGACAAAAACGAAGATAGAATGATGACTACAAAAGATTAAACTATAACAAAATTACAAAATGTTGTATTTTGTATCCAATACTCTCCCACCCCAAAATAAAATTTAGATGACAACAACATGGTGAAGAGTCTTGCTTCTTTCCCCTAGTCTATTGAGAAGATTCTCCAACTCTTGCTTCTTTAACTATTTTTCTACCATTTTACTAACATTGTCTCCTCTAGCCCTAGTATGATTTCCTGCCATTAGTTGCCAATAAATTAACAATTAACACCTTATATAGGAAAATAAGAGCAATCAATTATCCAATCAAAATAAAACACAACCATCAAAACCGATAGAAAACTAGCAAGCATTAGCTCATCAGAAGCAAACTCATTAGACTAAAACATAATCATAGGACTCATAAATACTTAATTTAAGTGCATATGACTGTGAAACAAAGCTCAACAAATTAACTTTTACACAAAACAAGATTAAATATTTGAAAAGGTGGAAAAGGGTGGGTAGAATGATAGGAAAGGGTGGAGAAAGCAAAGGGAGAACAAAGTGGAAAAAGGTGGGAGAAAAGGGTGAAGATGGGGGAAGAATTGTGGGAAAATATGCAAAATAGATAGAGAATGTGAGGAGAAATAGGTGGAGAATGTTGGGAAAGGGAAGAAAAGGTTGGAGAATGGAGGGATGAAAGCGTGGAAATGAGAGGAGAAAAGGGTGGAGAATGGGAGGTTAAAAGGGTGGAAATGAGAAGGGAATGAAGGGAGAATGGCGGGAATTTCTCCCCCCCCCCCCCCCCCTCCCACCCACTCCATTCTCCACTCATTTCCACCATTCTCCCATTCCTCTCCCTCTCTTCCCCCCCTCCCCCTTTCCCTCCTCCCCCATTCTTCGGCCCTTTTCTCATTTCTTCTTTCCACCTTTTTTTTTCCTTTTTTCCCAACTTTTTTTGCCCCCTTTTACCACAATCTTATTTTGTAACACCCCAAATTCTGGCAACAAGAAATTAGGATGCTACGAGCAATCTAAATCATAAAATCTCTAAAGATTTACTCCCATTGTAAAAGTGTTCAACAAAATATATCCAAATATTGTCTCCAAAAGAAAATCTCTAATAATTAAAATTTAACAAATCACAATTTGTTTCTAATCTCCAACCTTACAATATCCAAAATGAAATAAATCAAAGTCTTTAAACTAAACATCAAATAATATCAAGCTTCCATGATCAACAATCCCAAACTCTTAATAGTCACCATCCATAGATCTTAATTACTCTGCAAAAATGATGGAGACGAGGGGTGAGCCGTCAACTCGGTAAGTAAATTCATGCATAACATTGGTATTATTGCATTTACCTTTATGAATCAAAATATGAAACATAAATATGTATAATCAAATTCTAAAATCAAAAATTGAAAACCATATATACGTATATATCACATTTTTCATGTTTGCAATTAATGCCATTTAGGATAACAAAATAACGAAATCAAATACAATATAATACATACATTTATTCAATATAAATAAAAAGTTAGCTCATATCATATAGTGTCACAAGTACCCCGTGTGACACGGTCAAAATAACAAAATATGTGCGCACAGAAGTCCAGCTGGACCAATATCAGAACGGTAACTATAGACAATGAGCTAACAAAATTTTTATAATCTAATCATACATTTTCAAATCATAACGGTATCATATTCAATAATAGTAAATAAATTTAAAGAAAATAATTTTCAAATACAATCTGTAATTTAAACATGGTTTTTGCGTTACACTAATTCTTGGTTTTAAAGTAAAATACTTTTCAAAGTTTTGATAGTAAAATAATTTGAAAACTTGGCAAAACATTTTACTAGTAGATAAACAAATTGAAAATCATTAATACAAAACATGTTAAGCATAACGTAATTTCACAATATTCCAAAATTCATATAATAACATACATTCGTCATGGATGAATTTACTTACCTCGAATACCCAAAATCACAAAATTTAAGCTCAACGATCGCAAGAACCTATACAGTTTCAGAGTACACAATATCATAATCTCATCTCCAAAATAACCTTAATTGGATTGAAACAAACTTAGATAAATAAATCATAAATCCTATCTTTCTTATTTCAATTTTCAGCACTGACACTGCCTACTGCAGTATTTTTAATTAAATCCCTAGACCTCCAATCAACACCAAATTTGAAAGGAATAAACTAGACACATAAAACAACATCGAGAAAAAATTTCAAATCAAACGGAGGTCTCTAACATGGGTAAAAATCCATTTCGATCGGACTTTCAGAAACTGTCCAGGAAAAATTAATTCCGACCCCAGCCTACTTCAAGAATTTTCATAAGTTCTACAGGTATCCAAAAATTACGAAATTTCATATACTAACAGAACACATATGAACCTATCTACATATTAAATTTCGTAATTTTCTGGGCAATATAACTTATCAAAACAAATTCATCAAAATCAACTAATTATCAGCCTAAAGGAAACCTTTTTGATGCCTTGATTTTGAACATCAATAATCTAACATAGGTTAATGAAACTTTTGTCACAAAACAACTCTAAATGCCTCTACTAACATCATTCATATATAATCCTTAATCAAAATCATTAATATTTCAAAAGAATTACAATATCAACATACAATATTTGTAGCAAAATATATTCTATACTCTAGATAAATTTCCTATATAATCATACTAAAGGAAAAAAGAAAACTTACCCGAATCTTAGATCAAAGAAACCCTTCTTGATCTCCTTAAATCAAAGAAACCCTTCACCTACTGTTGAATAAAGAAAAATAGAGAATTTATCAATATGTTGTTTTTCTTTTCTTTTCCTTTTTGTCTACAAACCTTTTGTATTCTATTTATAATAGAAACCTAGGGTTTTTTTTTTTTTTTTTTGCTGGTAATTGGGCTTTATAAATGGGCTTCACTTCTTAATAAACCCCTTTTATTTATTTATTTATTTTGTCAAAGAAAATACAATGTTACATATTTCCTCATTCTTCCCCCATTTTCCACTTTTTTTCCATGCTCTCTACCCTTTCCCACCATTCTCCCCTTTTCTACCATGTTCTCCCACTTTTCCCACTATTCTCCACCCTTTTCTCCCCTCATTTTACCTTTCTCCCTCTATTCTCCACCCTTTTTTCCCTCTAATTCTCTACCTCTTCCCTACATTCTTCCTCCTTGCCCCCCCTTTTACACACTTTTGTCCCCCAATTCTCCACCCATGCATCAACTAGCATTCAACTTTATACACTATCAAAACAATTGACTTTCTTGAACCAAGTAAAAGCTACCAAAATTAAAATGTCAACAGTACACACACCTAATTCAGTAACAAAATTTTTCCTCTAAACAAACACTAAAACCAAAAAAAAAAATTAAAAAACCAATGATAAAAAAAAATTAAAAATTAAAAATAAAAGTAAAACCCAACTTTCATCACACCCTTCTCCATGGCTACTCCAAACACATAAACAACAAAATACACACACACACACACACACACACACACACACAACACTTCCATCAAACAACAAAAAATCCAAAAACAACCCTAATAGAAAATCAGTTAAAACAACAAAAAACAAATATAACTAGTACACATGAACTTAACCATACAAACAAACTCACCGAACTAGTAGTAGTACACAAAATCAAAAAGGGTTCTTCTTGTTTCCACTTCTTGCTTATTCTTGCTTCTTCTTCCTTCAACTTCTTACTTCTTCTTCCTTCTTCTTTATGCTCCTTTTTCAATTTTAGGTTTCTAAAGAAGAAAGGTAAGGGCAGTGGGTGAGTGAAGAAGAGTTCAAAGTTAACTGAAAACACGTAAACATAGTCAAGCAAACCAAAATGAGGGAGGCACAATTGAGTAGACTAGACTTGACACAGCAACAATGGAAAAAGAGAGTGAGATGGTTATGTAAAGGGAGAAAAAAAAAACAATGAAGCTAGGGTTTGTGAAAAAGAAGGGTATTGCTTCATTGGAGTTAAGAATAGAGCAAATGGTGGGTGGGTGGGGTTTGTGATGAAAAAAGGTTGGGCACTGCTTCGCTGAAGTTCAAAGTCAAACATGAGAAAGAAGTAAGAAATGTGAGAGAGACGCAAGAAAGGGTTATGTTTTCCAGAGAGGATGAAATGTGAGAGAGAAAGAGAGAGTGTGTGAATGAGGCCTAAAAGCTGGGTGGCATTGCAATTCCTCTTATTTATTAGAGGTATTTTTGTCCAAAAAGGGGTTTTCTGTGCAAGAATCTTGGCCATTGTTCAATAATTACCTCTCTAATGGGTCATTTTTCAACTTGACCCCATTTGCTACAATTTTAACTTTATTAAAAAGAAAAACAATTTATTTTGAAATAAAATTAAACTTTAAAAACAAAAATGTGCAAACAAAGCATGTCCTCTAACAATAGGTAATTGGGCTTTTGGTTTGGATCTTTTAAATACTCTTTATTTTAATTAAAAAAAATACTCTTTTTGAAACTTAAGAATTCATATTTCTATAAAATTTTAGAGATAATTGTGGGAATAACTATTTTTTGAGACTAAAGTTGAAAAGGATCCCTTCTTTCAAATTTTTTATTTTTATCAATCGTATTTTTGTCCAAAATATTTTTTATTACAAGATATTGAGAAAAAAAGGGGTTAGTGTTTAAGTCGGACTTAAAAAAAGGTTATTTATAAAGAAAACCTAAAATTTTATCTTATCTTTCTCTTTCGAAGTCCTTTCAGAATAAGTTGTTTACTTTAATTATAGGAATCAAAGTCAAAATCAACAATATTCTCATCGAGATGCTTGTTATGTTTTAAAATCAAAATGAACTAATTGTAAGTTATAAAACGTCTTTGACTAAAATTATGTGCTCCATAAGCATTTTTTAATAAGGGATATAAAGGCCTTTTTAACTTGTAAAAAGATATGAGAACGAAATTTTCAAGTGAGGTGGGGGGAATGAGATTTTCATTCCATAATCTCAAATTCATATGAGACCCAAAAATTTTTTTTTTTCCAATTATGGATTGATTTTAAAGTAAGTAAACATCAATAATCATTTTCATTCCTTAATCTATCATGTAAACATACCACAAATGTATTGTTGTTATAGTTAAACTTAGAATTATTATTTATGATATCATATATATAATAATAATTTAATTATTATTTATGATATCATATATATGATAATAATTTAAGTAAAAAATTTAGAGAAAATGCATTAAATGACCTATTTCAGTAGCTCCTCTCCAAAACTACCCTTTTTGTTTTTGTTCATACAAGAATGATCATAAATGGACAAAAATGCCCTCAATGAATAATAACTAAAATTGACAGAAGCTGAAAGTGTTTTGGTGAACAAACCTTTGTTCTCACCCGTTCGTCACACCTCCTATCGAGCAACCTCTCCCGTCCGCCAACCGATCTTCCATTCTGTCACAGTTACGATGGCCAACATTTCTTTGCATTTTTGACAGCCAACATCTTTAGTCAGCTCGTACGTTGTCTTTTCACAGCTGTGCAATAGTGTCCGCCAACCAACCTAACGTCTCTCTGCAGTTTCGAAGACTAACATCTTTTCTAACTTCGTGCAACCAACCTCTCTTCTCACTTCCCATGACCACCCTTTCTTTTGTCTTTCCTTACTTAAGAAAGGAAGGAATGTGAATTTTTCAATTGTCGAAGAACTGCCCACAGCTGCCGCTCTACTTCTTTGCGGAAGGGTAGTATATATCACTAGTTATGGTTGTTTTGGGTATGTAAATATGGTGATATGAACCAAGAATGGAGCATTGAAAGTGGGTCGGCTATTATGTGTGATTTTGTGAGTATGATGGGAATGTGAAGGTTAGATTGTATTAATAGTTGTAATGTGAATTTGTACTTTAAGTATGAGATTTGTAATAGACGTTGAAAGGAGTTTAGATGTGAAGTCTTCATGTTAAAGGTAGAAATCCAAACTATTAGGATGGGAATCTCAACTTTCAAGTTTGGATTCCCAATCTGTAGGTTGGGAATCTTAACCTGAAAGTTAAGAATCCCAACCTTGAGGTTAAGAATCTTAGACCTGTGATTTGAGAATCCTAACTAGGAGGTTGAGATTCTCATTTTTAAGATTGGGTATCTGAACCTAACTAGTTGGGAATTCAACTTGTAGGTTGGGAGTCCTAACCTCCAGGTTAGGATTCTTAACTTTCATTTAACATCCAAGTGGGAAATCCCAATCTCAGGGTTGGGATTCCCAACTTAAATGTTGAATCAAGGTTAGGGATCCCAACCTTCAGGTTGTGATCCTCAACTTTGATTCAAAATCCCAACCATCAGGTTAGAAATCTCAACCCTGAGGTTGGGATTCTTAACTTTCATTATGAATCAAGGTTAATAATCTAAATTTAGAAGTTAGGAATCCCAACCTTCAGGTTGAGAATCTCGACCTCCGAATTAAGAATCCCGATTTGATTATTCAACCAAGGTTAGGATTCCCAACTTGAAAGTTATGATTTCCAACCAGAAGGTTGGGTTCGGTTTGGATTCCCAATATGGATGTTAACTCTAGTTTGGGAATCCTAACCTGGAGATTGCGAATCTCAACTTGAAAGTTGAGATTCCCAACCTTCAAGTTAATATTCCTAACTTGGATGTAACATCTTCATTGGAAATCCCAACCAAAAGGTTGGGATTGCCAACCCTAAGGTTGAGATTCAAAAGTGGATGTTAAGTCAGGGTTGGGATTCCTAACCTTCGAGTTGAGAATTTCAACCCTAAGGTTAAGATTTCAAAAATGGATATTAAATCCAGATTGGGATTCCTAACCTTGAGGTTGGGTTTGAGGTTGGAAATTATTGAGATTCTCAACCTAGAGGTTAGGATTTCCAATCGTGATTAAATATCAACGTGGGGTATCCAACCTCCAGGTCGGGATTCCCAACTCTGAGGTTGAGATTCCAAACGTGGATGTCGAATAAAGGTTGACAATCCCAACCTAGAGATTGGGATTCCCTACATTGAGGTTGGGAATGTCAACCTAAATTTATTATGAAGGTTGATATTCTCTACTTTGAGGTTGAGAATTCGAACCACAAGGTTGGGATTCTCAACTAGGTTAGGAATCGTATTATTTAATTTAAGAATCCCAACCTCTAGAAATGGCACATACCACATTTCGGAGAGCAACTAACTCTCGACCTCTGGAAATGGCCTCGTTAGTTATGAAGGGGTAATATTTTTATGGTTCTTAATCCACTCTAAATTGGTAGTCAACGAATGCTTTTGATGAGGTTATAAGGGTTCAACCTCCGTGGTGGTTTTGGCACCTTTAATTTGTTTGTAAAGTTGAATATATTGTTACAGTGTTGGTGTTTGTCTTTGTTCGGGTTAGCTATTCATATGGTTTTTTGAATTGGTTTCTTTGTGGTGAAATTTAGATCTGTTTAGCGTTGTAATAGGATAAATCATGTTGGCAAAAATATGTGACTTTTACTTAATATCAAGTGATTCATCCCTCTCTTGTAATTGGAACACCAAACATGATATATTGGAACATTTGTCTTCATATGATTGCTTAAAAGAGCTACATTCATTGACACAAACACTTTGATAACAACAGCAAGCACACCAATAGGTTTACTAGCAGGGAAACTCTTAAACTTACTTCGGACATTTACTGTATATTTAAACTAAAAGATGGATTTGCTAGAAACATTTCTAACTGTGTCATCATAACAAATGACAACATCACAAAGAATAGCTATCAAGCTGTTGAATAAGGTTCTTGGTTCGGACAATCCTCGGGATGATAACCTACATAAGACAAAGACTCAACTTTTACAAAGTAAACACCTTGGTAAAAAATGTATTAAGTATACTACAATAAATTAGAATAGCTAATTTATTAATCATAACCTACACGATGCAAAGACTCTCCCTTGCTTCTTCGCATGTTTCCATTCCTGCATTGCATTTCTTTGCTTCTCTATGGTATTATGAAGAGGTTTTCTTGAAAGTAATTATCAATGCATTGATGTGTTCCAGAGATACATTGGCTACCATTTTTTGTAATGTAAGCTCTTCTGAGAGCAAAGTTACAATATACTTTTCCATTTCTTCAATATCTTTTTTCAAATTCAAATCAGTTTTACCATAATCTGCATGTACAACAAAAAAAAAAAATAAGAACATCATAATTTAAAAAAGAGGAAGTGATGAGATAACACTAAAATGAGATTTCAATATCAAATTATTATTCTATTGCACACTAATCAACCCACAAACCTGAGAAAATATTCAATCAACAATCCTGTAGGTAAGTGCATGGTTGCCATATCTGATAAGGTTCTCTTTGTCGATTAAGAAATCATGATCTACGTTTAGCTCCCAAAACTTGTAGTATATAACATAGAAGTGTTCATATGAGAAATACCCGCACATAGGATCATATTGAGAAAATGGATGCAAGTAACACGTGCAAAGCACGGGTGATGATGCAATGTATGCATAAGTTTGATAGTTTAAAATCAATGTTTAGTGAATCTTCTATTTTACATGACTTCTCAACCACAAGCAAAGAGTGGTCAAGGAAATTGAAGCCAAGTCTTAATAGATAAAATCTACCTCAAAACTTTGTTGATGTCTTCTTCCTCATCATGTTGCATTACATCAATTAAGTTTTCACGTTTTAGCTCCCTAAGGGTAAGATGACCATTCACAGATCTATTTATGTAGTAAAATATTATATATAAAATTGGAAATTACAAAAATGGTGCACACCTTTTTTTTATAAGATACAGAAACTTCAATAACATCATATAGGAATAGGAACGAAGAAAACTCCAAACTTAAAAACATGAAAGCCACACAGGTTTATAATGGTCTATGCATGTTGTCAACCCCATACATGGCTTCTTTCATAGCAAATGTTACACCATATATCAGATGACAGTAGAAGTCAAAGCCAACCAATTAAAATATCCAATAATCAATCAAAACAGAACTTTAAGGATAGTTCTAACCATCATAGTCTAGTATCCTTACCACAATGTAATCTAAACAAGCAAAAGAGAGAACGGTCACATTGAATCAAAGGAATACTAGCTTATTATAAAGAAGATCTTCTCTTTAAGTCATGTATAAAATGAATAATAAGGTTGCATAACTCTAGACCAATGTACAAAAAATCACACAAAAATAAATAAAAATTTCAAGTATATATTACAAAAACAGCATCCTAACTAGATAAGATCTCATTAAACCAGTCTGGTAAATATACACCTCATAATTCTGATAAGTGCTAAAGATTATATACAAAATTTCATTTCTTTTCTTGAAATTTCTCATTCAGAGCACAACTCAACTCGAGACAACATATTCCAACCTCATCAACTACAAAAATCTTTTTCACAAATCAGCCACAACACTCTACTGACTACTACTATCAATGGCCATAAAGTAGAATCCCTGAAGCATGCACCAAATTGTTCTGTATCGGCCATCTTAGCAATAAGCACCAATCAAAACCAACACTACTAGTGTTATTTCTCTCACATGTCCTCAAATTAATTTTTTTTTTTTTTTTTACCTTTCTATTAAGAAATCAAAACCCTGCCCTAAAAAAATAAAAAAAAACCCCTACAAACCACATATCTTTCTTATCTAGCTACAGTTTCGCTTAGCACTATCATTTCAGAGATGGTAATATAATATACATATTTGTTAGCTGCCCAAAACCCAAACAAGAAAAAAAAAAAAAAAAAAAAAAACCTTAATGACTTCACAAGCAATTGTCCCTCATAACATGACAAGTACTAGTTAATTAATCATCACCAAGTAATCATTTTTCCACAATTGCAATCCTTAGGCATCCTATTCTTAATTTTCTCCCATTAGTAAATCAATTATCAAAGAAAAGCAAATAAAAAAAAAATCACTTTTGGGTAAATATCTCCCCATTTCACTAATTTCCACCATCTATACTGTTTTCTATTTAACAGAGCTTCAAACTTATCAAACATTAAACTCCAACATACCATCCAAGTC